>PVHX01006044.1:0-105232 GCA_004024805.1 Geosciurus inauris
GTACAAATAATAGACTCACCCAAGGGCTGTCTCACAGGAAGATATATACATTTCCAGGTGCTTCCCACTCTATGCACAAAAGAGCTTCCAGCAGTATGAGGGCATTCATCAAACAAAGAGGCATGTGTTGTGGCTACTGAGAATGAAAGCAAACTAAGAACTGAGAAGATGAAAACAGAAAGGAACCCAAGGAGATCACGTAGAGCATCCACTGGAAGTCCCACATTTTCTGAACCAGCATCTACTGTTAACAGAGATTGTGAAGAAGACAGAGGTCACCAGACTTCACCCCTCTCCATAGAAATGGACAGCTATCTATTCCCTCGGCACCTCAAACCAGCATGTAAGGTTTATTATCTCCCAGAAATGGCTTCCTGGTGTTAAGGCAGTGAGCACCAATGAACCACCAGTGGCCCTACACACATCTGGAGAACGACTGGCTTCTCAACATATGTGTTAATAATGATAATGGTGACAAAAATGATAATAATAAGGCAGAGACTAGCTTGATGCTCATGACATCTCTACCTGGGCACACAGCAAAGTTGTCTATTCTGGCCCTTGAGATCTTGGTAGGTCCTACTTCTCAATAACAGCCATGTGGTCCCAAGCCAAGTTCAGGCAGCCATGACTTCCTGCAGAAACCTTAAAACCTCCTGTTGCAGACAATGGTATCACAGGGTGGAAGAATGAGATCCTGGAGTCCTCTGGTCACAGGGAGTGTTGCCTGATGATCAGAATCTTCTACACTGGACTGTTAGTGAGAAACAGCCTTTTACTAAGCCACTGAGATTTTGAAGTTGTTATCATGCAGTTAGTAATAATAACCAGAGCAGCAACAGCTTGTTGCATATAATCATTCTGTAAGAGGAGATTGATGCTCAAAATGGTTGCAAAACTGGAAGAGGGAGCAGCTCTGGGATTGAACATCTGCTTTTTTAATCCCTATGCTGTGCTCCTTGGTCATGTAAACCTGGTATGAGGCATTTGATGCCTTCATGGGGCAGAGAGGAGAATATGGAGATGCTGGGTCTCTTGGATGGAGCATCAGGTGGGAAGGAAGGACACAGAAAGGAAAGGCTCCACACACCAGAAGCCAAGCTTTGGCTCCCTTACCTGCCTGTATATGGTCTGCTCCCCAGTGTTCTCACTGCAATAAAACAAATTCTTATTACATTTTAATAAAATGGATTCTTATTATATTTTGCTCATTTGTCTGATGTGATTCTATCATCTGCTTGCTAACAAGGAGAAGAAACGAGATGACCAAAGGGGCAATCTCCAGGTCCCCAAGGCTACGTCCCTCAAGTCCAAGGAGAGAAAGCAAAGAATCTCTTGTTCCACGTGGATAGTTGCCTTCTAAGATCATCCACCCATTTTCTTGTATATACAACTGTGATTTTATTCATCCTTGTCCAAGTTACCAAGTCCTTCAGGGAAGACTAGGCTGCTGTCCTACCCAGGGAGGGAAATTCATGTTCTAAGCCAAAAGTGACGGAATGATTTCCCCTGCCAAATGATTGGATTTAGGCATGGGTGTGGAATGCAATTCAGGTTAATGTAACTAAAAGAAATCTGCAAATGGGGCTTCTGGGAATATTTTCCTTGCTAAAAACCATAATAAGAACAACAAAAAAATAAGATGAAGAACATTTGCTTTTCTCTCTTTGTTGTTAGGAGTCTGTGTGTTGTTTCTAAAACCAAAGCAGTCATCTTGGGTCTATCAGGTGAGCAGCCTATGAGGATAAGCCAAAACATTTAGGATGGCAGAGTAGAAAGATGGAAGTAATCTGGATCTTTGAGACACTGACGAGGTGGTGAATTAATCAATCCTGGAATTAATCCATCCAAGATCTTTCTAGATTTCTTATTATGTGAGACAATAAACCACCTAACTGTTCCAGTCATGATGAATTAAGGTTTCTATTACTTGCAGCCAAATGCATCCCAACAGATCTCTCTACTGTCTTGTCACATGCTATTTGAAAAGAGCAGAGAACAACTTTCTAACTCCCCTACCCCTTTCTGTTGTGGCTCAATGACTTTCTACATAGACTTTTAGCTCACACCCCCAAACACACACTCTTTCCCTCTTCCTTATCTGTGTCTCCACTCATCTTTAGTCCTCCTACCTCTTAGAGGGATTCTCCACTGAACTACTGCAAAGCAGATTCTCAGTTTACTCCACCTCTAGCGGCCCATTCTAGTGGTTTCCAGCAGGAGCAAGATGCTGAAATCCTTGAGTCCTAACAGAGCTCTGTAAAGGGATGGCAAATATTTCCTTGGGATTCCATGAGTAAGGAACAGAAAAGAAAAGCTTGTTTCTATTAACAGTAATTAGTTCACACAAGGTCTCATTGTACATTGTTTTAATGTTCTCAATGAGAAACAAAAAATGTTGGTTAAGCCATGAGCCCCTAGGTATAACAGCACGGGGTAGTTAAATAGGTAGAATATTGGAAATATTTTCCTTCTCCCCTGAGGCATGATGGAGTTTTGTAATTCCTAACTTTTCTCAAGCATATCTCCTTTGCAGTTGAAGGAAGATATAGGCTTGAAGGCATTAACTCCTTCAGGAAGTTTCTCAAGACTCCCACCCCTCTCTGGGCCCTCCTCAGCCCCTTCTCTATTAACGCTACACCTCTCTCTCACAACCATTATAGCGCCTTGAAATTAACTGTTTGCTTTACTATTTCTACCACAATATTGTGAATTTCTTGAATGAAAACTCATATGTTATTTACCTCTTCTGGTATTTTACCTAGCATACACAGTATAAATTTATAGAATTAATGGAAGTCAAGGAACTTTTTTCCTGAGTTTCATTTTAATTTAACTTAGGATAAATATGTCTATATTGACACATTCCACTATGTAAAAATGAAAATCAAGAGGGAAATTCCCTTTTGTAGTAGTATTGAAGGACACAGGGTCTGCCTCTGTGCTGTGTGTGGCAGCGTAGCTGGAGAAACACAACAGGTGGCTGAACCAATCTCTTGACCTGTGGACTTAGGATGTGTCCTTATGCTTCATGCTTAGGATAGCTCATGAGCATCAGAGTCTTGAAACATGCCAAGTGGCACCTCTGCATTCATCTGGGTGGTTGCCAGAGATGTTCCAAGTTTTGGCTTTACAGATAGTCCCCCAATTAAGCAAAAACTTTTTTTTCCTTAGCTGAGCAGACACTGGTTGTGCAGATACTTGCCTGTCTTCCTGATAAGTAAGTTCCCCACCACTCACTGGTCATTGCTTGACCAGCTCCTTGAAAATGAAGGTTCATCCCATCAGTCCTTGTTGAGCTCGTCTATGTGCCCAGTTATGGAATAAGCCCAAGTACGTCACCTGAGCTTCCACCACTGCCCCATCTAGGACTTCCTCAAGGCCCCTCATCCACTATATCCCCTGTCCTTATTCCAGTCCTCATGTGCTCATCTCTACTTGCTAGCCTGAATTGAGAAGAAACACTATTTGTGGGAAAACTAGCAGCTGAATTGCCCCATGTTTGGTCCCTCTCACTGTTGAACTTTGTAAGTACTCAGTGGCCTCCTTCCAGGAAAGGGGGAGGACTCTGACTCAGATTGCTAAAAGTAGACTATACCACAAAAGGGTTTTCCCATTTTCAAAGAAATTTTCCTTCCAGAACTCCTATATATCTGCAAGACAGATGACTGAATGGAAAAATGGACAAAATCTTCAAACAGGCATGTCCTTTAAAGGGTATCTAAACAGCTGGGAGACATAGAAACATAGGCTTGATTTCATCAGAAACCAAGAAAATGCAAGTTAGGCTATAATCTAAAACCAAAATGTTCTCAACAGAATTGTGAAAATGGAAAATAGAAAATAATGTTGACGAGGATGTGGAGCAACTAGAACTCTCAAATGCTGCTAGTAAGAGTTGGAATTGGTACAACCACTACCTAAATCTGTGTGATGGCAACTATAAAACTCAGTGTGCACATAATCTCTGGTTCAAGGATTCCACTCTTAGGCATCTGTCACCACCACCACCACCTCCAACTCATGTAATAGGATATACAGAGCAGCACTGTTGTAGAATAAAACCAATAATTTTACAAATGCAAATCAATGATGGAATGGATATAAATTATAACATATTCAGATGATGAAGAAACTATGTAAATTTCTTTAAGCAAAGTAAACTCTGGCAATATCAATCTATGTTCACAGAAGCCAGGAAAATAGCTATCCCAAAGGTGTAACTACCCAGAGGTTTTAGAGTTTTGATAAATGCTCCATTTTTTTTGATCTGGGTGCCAGTTACACAGGTGTGTTCAGTTTGTGACAGGTACTTTCCAGTATGAGTATTACATTTCTTTTTCAATATGAATTAGTAAGTTTATTTTTATTTTTTATTAGCACATTAATTGTACCTTACAGCACACACTAATCATATCCAACCACCCTTCTTCCACCTGACTGCCACCTACTCCCAGCCCCCCATACCCTTCCCAGTACCTAGTTTCAGGTCAACTTTTCTTAGTTTCCACATAGGAGAGTGCAGTACTTACCTTTCTGTGTCTAGCTTATTTCACTTAGCATGATGTTCTCCATGTAGCATGTAGTTCCACTTAGCATGTAGTTCCATCTACTTTGCTGCAGATGACAGGATTCCATTTTTCTTTGTGGCTAAAAGCTATTCCATTGTGTATATATACCACTTTTCTTTATCTATTCACGTGGTACCTAGGCCTTGTTTCAGCTATTATGCATAAACATGGGTTTGCAGGTAACTCCTTTTTATGATGATTTTATTTCCTTTGGAATAAGTAGATTTTCTATACACCAACAACAAATTTCCTCAGAAAAATCATGAAAGAAATTCCATTCACAATAGCTATAAAAAATAAATAAAATAAAACACCTAGAAATAAACCTAACCTAAGGAAGTGAAAAGACTTGTACAATGAAAATAACAAAACATTGATAAAAGAAATTGAAGAAGACACTAAAAGATGGAAAGGGCTCCTATGTTCACAGAGAGAGAACTAATATTGTTCAAATGACCACAGTACCAAAGTGATCTACTAGTCAGTGCAATACTCATCAAAATACCAATGTCAATTTTCACAGAACTAGAAAAAAAATCCCCAAATTCACGTGTATATTTCAATAAAAAGTTTTTAAGAGTATAATTTGATTTTCAAAACTTCTTACTCCACATGGAACATTCTAGAAACATTTTTGCTGTCTCAAGTGAAACACATCAACTATGTTCAAGTGGATAGAGTATTTTCCCTCACCATGTCTTCACTAGTTTACTAATTCTGCAAGGAAAGACTTGAGTTGGGATTCAGGAAACAACTTCTACATGTATGTCATTGGATCCTGCATTTTTCAGTGTTATTTCTAATTATTCCATGTCTGTGCCATCAAATCAATGCCTGGAAGACAGGACTCATTTCACCTTCTCCTACCACACCCCTTCCTCAATACACAGATGACTAAAGTATTCTGAGGAAGACAGTGCTAGGCTGGGAAGAATTCCTTACTTTTTTCAGCTAGTCCTGGCATAAGTTCTAAGACGAGATCCCAGTCCTTTATAAAGAAAGCATGAATCATGGGCCAGGCACACATGGGAATCATCTCAGTTCACCCCCACACTCAGTGCCCACTCTACAGAGGAGCAGAGGCCTCATCCCAAAGTCCACAACCCTGGGAAGAGAGAAGCTGGCCCCAGGATCCAGCCCTCCTCCACTGGCATGCCACACTGCCCTGGGTTCTCTGGAGAAGACTGCTGAGTGGTTTTTGGTTTCCTGAGTGGCTGTGTTCCTTCTGCATGTAACTGTCTGGGTGGCTCCTGCCCCTGACCAGCCACCACTGGTGAGCTCTGGGGTCCCTTCCTCCCCACAAGTGCTGGGGGAAATCAATGAGGACTCACTCACTGCTAGTGGTGCTGGTCTTCCCAGGATCCTATCACAGATCCGGGACCCAATACCTCCTCCCCAGGCTCTGAGTCTGCCTGCATGCTCTCTGTCAGGGGAGACAGAGAGCCCTGGAGATTGTCTGGCTCTTCTGCGCAGGTCTGCTTGGGGTGTACCTGGCAGGTCTGCTTGGGGTGCACTGACCTCACAGACACTGTCAGAGTTGCCTTGGTTAAAAATGGTGGCCAGCTTCCCAAATGCCCCCAGGCTTTCCATCACAACCCAGCTGGTCAGAACTCTCCATCCACATTGATCACAACAGTTTAGCCCTACAGATGTGCAGCTGCTCTGTATTATTCTGGGGAAGGCACAGTGCTACCAGGTGATGGGATTACAGCAGCTGGACTCCAGCTCAGCCAGGCCTGCTCATCCCCAGAGCCAGGGGTATAAAACTGGACTTGTTTTCAGTGTCCTGTGTTGTCATAGAAATCAGGAAGGGCAACTTCACAGGCAGTCTGTAAACTGGCACATCGTGGGTGACATTGTGAGCCCTGTGATTTACTGTGCCCAGGTCTCCAAGCCCCAATCTTTGGCCAGCTTTCAGTGATGATTATCTACACTGCATGCTCCTGTGGCCCTGGGGGATAGAAACAGCAGCATGGTCCCAGTAAGAGCCAGAGTTTCAGTTTGGCCAGGGCCTTCCAGGTCATTCAGTACTCATTTAGCAATGAGGAAATAAGCCCCCAGACGTGGAATAAGTATGAAGTCACACCACACACACACACACACACACACACACACACACACAAACACTCCAGGCCTGTTTCTTTAGAATTAAGGGATCCTAAACCATGGAGGGTTTCCAGTTACAGTTTCAGAAGCAGAGTCTGGGTATTGCTGCCAGGGGGTTTTTGGGGCTGGGATGGAGGGATCTGTAGAAGGACCCACCAAGGATAGTCAGTTCTTTAAAAGACAGCATGAGCTGGGCACAGTAGCACATGCCTATAATCCCAGCAGCTCGGGAGGCTGAGGCAGGAGGATCAAGGGTTCAAAACCAGTCTCAGCAAAAGCTGAGGAGATGAGCAGTGCTGCTATTGACCATGTTCAGGGGACTCGGGCTCCCACTCCAGTGCTGAGCCAGCAAACACACCTTCAATCTCAAGTGTTTGTCTCAGCTCAGAGGAATTTCCACCAATGAAACTCGGGAATCTAGTCAAACCTTCAAATGAAGGCTCAAACCCCTAAGTCCTTTGGAGATTCTGGCCCCAAAAACTTAAGGAACCATCACAGTCTCCTGCTTGTGGAATTGTGCTTGATGTGTAGGACACACAAATAGTACCTGTTATTACCATGTTATGGTTTAGATAGGAGGTGTCCCCAAATAGCTCATGTATGAGACAATTCAAAAAAGTTCAGAGGTGAAATGCTTGGGTTTATGATAGCCTCAAATTGATCAGTGCATTAATCCTCTGATAGGGACTAGCTGGGTGGTGACTCTAGGCAGGGAAGGTGTGGCTGGAGGAGGTGGGTCATGGGGACATGCCCTTGGGGTATATATTTTGCCCGAGGTGAAAGGCATGCTTTCTCTCTGCTTCCCGAGCTGCCGCCCTCTGCTACACTCTTCTGCCATGATGTCCTGCCTCACCTCTGGCCCTGAGGGATGGAGTCATCCATCTGTGGACTGAGATCTCTGGAACCGTGAACCCCAAATAAACTGTTTCTCCTCTAAAATTGTTCTTGACAGGTTTTTCAGTCACAGCAGTGAAAGAGCTGACTAAAACATATTACTACTGGAGTGCCCGAACGTTTCAGTGGACCCTCAGTGGTGGGGAAACGGGAACTGTGAACATAGGCACAAAGCCACTGGGAGACCATGTTTAGCCCTGCGCCTCTTGACCTCACCTCAGAAGACGGAGATCAGATAGATCTGAGCTGGAGCATCAGTCAAGTCCTGTTCTGCATGGGTCTGTTGTTCTGTCACTCAAGAGCTGTCACAGCTCTAGGGGGTGACAGAGGAAGATGGGCCCTGCATGTCACCTGAGAGAGACACTTCACCACCCGGCAAACTGAAGAGCCTCAAGCTCACTGTCCCTCACACTTTCTGCAGTTGTGCTGTGCTGATCTCAGGATTGCTTTGGGTTTTCTTTACATTTTTTTTCTTTCTCTCTCTCTCTCTCTTTCTTCTGAGAGGCAAATATTCTCATGAAAATGTCCCTGCTGGACTGATGCATTAATTTCAATAGTCACTTGAAAGCATTTGCCTGGGAAATATCCCATTTTCCCATTAAACACCACAGAGGCGAAACCCTGAAGAATTCTCTCTTCCCCAGGAGTGTATCCTAGGAACTCAAGGATACGCTCCTGGCGTGGCTTTCAGAGAATTAACTATTACAGCAAAACAGTGTTTGGCAAGAAGTCGAGGTTCCCCACAATGAGGCAGCCTTTTAACAGAGGTGACAAAGAAGAGCTGCTGATCTCCGCCATCTAAGGAATCCTAGGCAGCCAGAGAACCACGCCCCTGGGAGAACCCAGTTTTATCCCTCTTATGGTCCCCTGTTGCGACTACGCTGTGTGTTTGGAGGTGCAGCCATCCCAGGGCTGGGCAGAGTGAGCCCAGGATGGGCTCCATCACTATGCCCTGTGTGACCTTGGAAAAGTTGCTCAGCATCTCTGAGCCTCCATTTCTTCACCTGTACAAAGGAGGCCATCGTGTCACCTTCACAGGACTAGTGTGACAATTCAGAGAAAAACTTCCTAAGAGCCTGGAAGTGTCTGCCTCATAATGAAAGAGGTTCTGCTGCTCTGAGTGACTGTTTTTTTGTACCAGGGATTGAACCCAGGGGCTTTGAACCACTGAGCCACATCCCCAGTCTTTTATATTTTTAAATTTTTTATTTCCAGACAGGGTCTTGCTAAGTTGCTTAGGGCTTCACTATGCTGTTGAAGCAGACTCTGGACTCACAATCCTCTTGCCTGAGACTCCAAGCCACTGGGATTACAGGCGTGTGCCACCGTGCCTGGCAGTGGCTGGCTTCTATTGAGCACTGACTGCTGACTAAGCTTCTGTTCTGAGCATTTCATGTTAACTGTTCCGTTCAGTCCTCCTAAAACTCCAGTGAGATGCAAGTACTGTCACCACCCCATCCTATAAAAGGCAGAATAAGGGACCCGAGTGAGTGCAGGAGGTTGTGCCCTGGGAGAACCATCGTCCCCAGCTTGCCCATTAGAAACAGTTGCTTCCTGCTTATTCTCTGAATTGCGTGCTGTCTTGACATCTTGGACAGCAGCATCTTTCAAACTCAAGAAACTGAGGAAATCAGGGAGAAAGTAACATATAGCTAATGAATGGCAGAGAGTGAAAGAAAGCCAGCGTTTGAGTGCCTACTGTATGCGAGCGCTGGTTTTATTTCAAGGTCCTGTGGTCGCTAGGCAGTTTCAGGTGATATTAGAATTTCATTGGTTTCCCAGAACCACCCTGTTCAAGCAGGGAAACTGATGCTTGGAGCATGTCAGCAGACTCTGAAGCCTGTTGATGGGGACAGAGAGGATCCCTCTCTGAGGAGAACGAGGAGGGGACTCTGTGCCCATCTCACATACACCACTGCATCCATGGGGCCTCAGGTTTAGGTAGGGGAAGCTCCTGAGCTCTGGCCGCCCAGAGGAAACGCTGTTCCCCCAGGACTTGTAGGTTCCAGTAGGCCTAAGTGTGTGTGCCCCTCCCACCCCTATCCACTCCCACTCCTTCTCCTCCCTGTGCTTCCAGAAACACCCCTTGGATGCCTGGAGCCCTGGGGAGAACAAACAGTGGCCAAGGGCACATCCACTCTCCCTTGAATGCAGAGGTGTCCTGGGCTCCCAGGTCCAGTAAAAGCAAGCTTCCTTTTACAGAAATGCACAGAGCTATGGAGAATAACAGAGTTGAATGATGCCTGGAAGGATCCTGGAAACAAAATTGCACAAGAAGACCAAAGCCACCTGCAGCAAGCTGTCCTTTCTGGCCCCTGAGGAGCCCTGGGGAGGACCCCGGCCATTATCTCCACCAGTAGATTCTAGTCTTTTTGCCCACTTCCAATATCAGTAAAATAAATTTGAGCATGTACTCCAAAATGTGAGTATATATTGATCTATAAATTCTATAAATGTGCTGCTGAGCTTGTAAAAGAATCCACAAAGCAGACACAAAAGTTGGTATTTTAAGGAGATAAAAGGAATCCCTGTCTTTGTCCATTTTCTGTTGCTATAATAAAATACTCAAGACCAGGAAATATATAAAGAATAGAAGTTCATTTGGCTCATGGTTCTGGAGGCTGGGAAGCCCAAGAACAGGACGCCAACATCTGCTCCACATGTGGTAAGGCCTTCTTGCTGCATCATGACATGGGGAGGGCATCATCTGGGAAGACAGCCAGCACACTAGTTCAGGTCTCTCTTCTTTTCTTGCAAAGCTATCAATACCCCTGTGGAAGCTCTACCCTCATGACTTCATCTAACCCCAAATGCCTTCAAAACCTCCAACTCAGCCAAGCACAGTGGCACGCACCTGTAATCCCAGCACTTTGGGAGGCTGAGACAGGAGAATTGCAAGTTCAAAGCCAGCCTCAGAGATGGCGAGGCACTAAGCAACTCAGTAAGACCCTGTTTCTAAATAAAACACAAAATAGGGCTGGGGATGTGGCTCAGTGGTTGAGTGCCCCTGAGTTCAGTCCCTGGTACAAAAAAAAAAAAGCCCCAACTCCAAATACCATCAAGATGTGACTTGGAGATAAGTTTTCAACACATGAACTTTCAAAGGACACATTTGAACTCTACCTAGACTTTCTGATGTTCTTCTCTGCACTCCCACCAGGTCACAGCTTACCTCCTTGGGGTATTTGGCCATTGGTCGGGAGCCCTCTGGGGCTTGGCATGGTATTAGGATCTGGCTGTAACAGGAGGCTGGCTTTCCCTGTCAGAGGCCATTGAACAGGTGTCAGCGCAGGCATTGGGGGCAACACAAGAGGGACTCTGGCCTCAGCTCTGCCTCTGAGGAGCCATGTGGCCTGGGAAGTGGCTTCCTCTCCTGGAGGCTCTACTCCCTTGTCCTAAAGTGAGGGAGCTCATCCTCTGGTGACAGCTGACCAGCTGACCAGGTGACAGCTACAAAGTCCTCATATGGTGCAAGGCAGGAAGGAGGAGTTCAGCCCGTGGTCCTGCTTATCAGCAGGTCCTCTGTCCCTACCCTTGCCAGGCAGGCTAGTGAGTGACCTGGGGTCAGAAGGTCACCCCTGAGGATGGAGCGTGGATGATGTGGGAGAAACATCCTCAAGGTCCCCTAGCTCTGGGGCACACCCTGTCCCCAAGTCAGGTGGCCCACCACGGAGAAGCCATGCTCCTGGCCCTCCGGGGGCAATTCCACAAACAGAAGCACACACGGAATTTTGATTTAATCCCTCTTCTGGCCTCTTCCCAGTTCTACTCACAAATGCTGCTTGTAAGTCCCTTTGGCAACTTAGAAAGCTCAGCAGAGCCAGAAAAGCACTTCTGGAGCAGTGGAAAATCACTTTTGGCCTGGAAGAGCCACATGGAATAGACACGTCCTCTGTCTCCCCAGCCTGTGCCATTTAGCAGGACTCACACCTCCCTCACGAGGCCACCAGATAGGACACCTCCCAAGCCACGAGCTGCAGCCCTGAGAGTGAATGCATGGGGTCTCCCTCTCCTGTATGAGCCACAGACGGTTTGGCCCTGAATTTTCAGAGCCATTGGAGGGAGCCTATTGGCTTCTCTGACCATGCCCAGAGTAACTCCAAGTCAATCCTATGGCCTGGGACAGAATGTTTCTGGAATAGCAGTCCACACAGCCAGGCAATCACAGGGACATCTGAGCTGGACAAACTGCTTTCAAACGGCCAACAAATAAAACTCCCTCTCAGGCCAGGAAGAAAGTAACTTAAGGGTGTAGCAAGGGAAAATCTTCTCTGGGAGGTGCAGCCTGCTCCCCCGGAGGCCAAGCCACTGTGTTTTCCAACATCCTTACCCCAGGGGCTCAGTCTAGCCTTATGTGTGAGGTCTAGATTCCCCCCGCAGCTTCAGCAGGCACGAGGCTCAAGAGCCCAGCTGGGTTCCAGCACTCTTCCCTGGTTCAAGCAGGGATTGCAAAGACCCTGGGGCTGGGAGCTGGCCTGCTTTCTAGTCGTTCCCTTTGAGCCCTCTTGTGCTGCCCTCCCTGCCTTTCCCCCCTAGAAGTGGAGGCGCTCGCCGCTGTCACCCAGGCCCTTACAGAGCATTCAGCTCCAAGTTGCATAATCTAACTTTCCCCAGGCCCATCTGTCTGTCTGCATGCTGTGAGGACAGGATGAACTCATTTGCAAAGGATGGGCAGAAAAACCTCCCATGGAAATCAAATTCAATGCAGCACAGTAAATGGGAGCAGCTTAAAAAAAAAAAAAAAGCACAAAATTCATTGGGGACCCCGTTGCCATAGGAACTGGCGTTACAGCTTGCTTCCGATAATTAATGGAGGGTTTTGCTATTACAGTAGTCTTGAAACTTCCCTTTCCCCTGTGCTGCGCTGCAGAAGGCGGCTTTCACTCCCTATTCATAAATATTTCATGACCACTGTTTCATCACCGCGGATAACGCTTGGCCTAATCCACCCTTTGCCAAATTCATGTTGTCCTGTCAGGGAGCAGCTTCCATTTCTTCCTCTTTCTTCTGCAGTCTTGATTTATCTGGTTTGAAGTTCTTTCCAGTCCCAAACTTGGACGGGTGGCTTTCACTGTGGCTTTGTTTCCAGGTTCCAGGTGTCTCTTTCCTGTACATGTCTTGTTTTCCTAAAGGGCCAGCAGCCTCCCCCACCCCCTGCCCCCAGATGTCAGCTGTGCTCAGGTCCTGCTGCCTCTGCTGTGTGTCCCCTTTGATCAAGTCCCTAGAGGACACTGGGTTTGGAATTCTGATTCCATAATGTGCTGGGGAACCTCGTTCCCTCATCCTTAGATGCAGATGCTGCGAAGATATCTGCCTGGGGGGCGGGGGTGAGGGGCAGTGGAAGGAGGGCAGGCAGTCTGGGAAACACCTAATGGCATCTCCAGAGCAGGCCAGCACAGCGCCTCCCAGACAACGCCCATCACGTCAGACACCCCAGCTCATCTGTGCAAAATCAGAGCTCAGCCTGTGGCCTTTAGAACTCTCCAAGCTTCTCAGAGGTGCCCAGGTGTCCAGGGTGTCAAAAGGGGGAGGCTGCATGGCAGGGCAGGGGATGCTGTCAGGGACAGTCACTCAGCCTTTTTCTGTGGTACATGTATGGGACGGTGTCGTCTTAGTGTGTTTGGCTTGCTATAACAGACTGGACAATTTATAATGAACAGAATTTATTGGCTTACGGTTTGGGATGCTGAGAAGTTCAATACCAAGAGGCTGGCATCTGGTAAGGGACTTTTATTTTTTCAATTATTACTGGCTTCTTCTTATTCTCTGTTCTTTTTTTGTTCCTTTTTAAAAAAATTTGTTCTAATTAGTTATACGTGATAGTCAAATACATCCTGACACATCCTACATAAATGGAGTATAACTTCTCATTCTTCTGGTTGTACATGACGTAGAGTAGACAGAGGGTCAGAGTGTCCGATTCATTCTGCTATCCTTCCCACCCTCAACCCCAGCCGCCATTCACTCTCACTGCCCCCTTTCTATTCCAAAGTACCTCTACTCTTCCCTAGCTCCCTGGCTTATTATGAATTAACATCTGCATATCAGAGAAATTATCCAGCCTTTGGTTTTTGGGGATTGGCTCATTTCGCTTAGCCTAATATCCTTCAGCTCTCTCCATTTACCACCAAATGCCATAATTTCATTCTTCTTTAAGACTGAGTAACAGTTCATTGTGTATATGTAATTTCTTTATCCATTCATCTGTTGAAGGGCACCTGGGTTGGTTCCATAGTTTGCCTTTTGTGAATTGAGCTGCTATAAATATTGATGTGACTGCGTCACTGTAGTATGCTGATTTTAAGTCTTTTGAGTATAAACCAAGGAATAAGATAGCTGGATCAAATGGTGGTTCCATTCCAAGTTTTCTGAGGAATCTCCATACTGCTTTCCAGAGTGGTTGCACTACTTTGCATTCAGTCAGGGCCTTCTTGCTGGTTCCTCCCGTGGTGGAAGAACAGAAGGGCAAGAGAGGATGAGGGAGAGAACAAGAGGGGACTGAACTGATTCTTATAAAGAACCAGCTCCTGCAATAACAGATCCACTCCTGTGATAATGGCATTGATGGATTCATAAAGACAGACACCTTGTGGTCCTCTCACCCCCTGCCATCAGACCCCACAATATGGCCACATTGTGACTCTAGTTTCCACCATATGGATTTTAGCAGACATATGCAAACCATAGCAAGCATTATATGGCCTAAACATAAGTGTGTGAACTACTGTCCTGGAGTCCCCCCAAAACCTTCCACATCAGACATCCTACAATCTCCACTGCCCCAGGGAGAGTGACAGGTGCCTCCAATCCCTATAAGCTACAAGGACTTGGACAGGGACAAAGGGTCACAGCAAGGGAGGGGGTTCATCATAGTTCCTTCCAGTTTACACTCCTCACACCAAGAATGTTGCCCCTGGGAGAAGTTGTAATTGATTAAAATGTCCAAGGTAGCCTGGGTGGGTCCAGAGATGTTAGAATTCCATAAAAGAAGATCTTCTGTGCCCAGTGTCCATCAAAGAGAGTGAAAGGGGGCACTGTTAACTTCACAAGAGAGACTTTCTAGAAAAATGAAATTGATTTTTGGTCAAATGAAGACCACTAATAGAAATGTATCACAAACATAACAAATGGTGGTCATTTAACCATTTCCCTATTGCTCTCCAAGTCTAAATGTCTTTCTCTAGGTAGAGAAGCTGCCTAGAAATCCACAGAAACTCAGGAATCTGGTGTCGGCCCTGAGTGGGTGATTCATTCCCAGTGCTGGATGGCCCTCAGGACCACTTCATGGGGCATTAAATACTGATGCTCCAGTCCCACCAAGACTAAGTTAGACAGCAGTTAATGGGTGAGGATGGACATTGGTATTTTTTAAAGGCTTCCTACGTGATTAGGATGGGCTACCAGGTTGGAAAACCACTAATCCAAAATAAAAGCTGCATTAAGTTCCAGCATCACACTCATTATTTATCCAAAGGAGTTTAAAAATGGTCCTTGTAATAAGCTACCCGCAGTGGTTTGTGGCAGCTTTGTCCATAATTGACAAAACATGGAAACAACCAAGATGTCTTTTATTAGATGCATTGATAAATAAACTGTGGTACATCCAGACAGCCGAACACCACTCAGCACTGAAAAGAAGTGAACTATCAGACTATGCATGTTACTAAGTGAAAGAAAACAATCCAAAAAGGCTACATGCTACATAACTCCAACTATGTGACACTCTATAAAAGGTAAAAGTATGGAGACAAGAAAAATACCAGTGGTTTCCTAGGGGTAGAAAGGAGGTAGTACGTGAGATTTTTAGGACTCTGAAACTACTCTGATAGTATATGTTTATATGCACTGTCGGAGTATATATTATTATACATCTGCTCAACAGTATGGACCACATCAGGAGTAAACCCTGATGTATGCTGTGGACTTTGGATGATAATGGTGTGTCCATGTAGACTCATACATATCACTCTTGCAGGGGACGTTGGTGGTCGGGGAGGCTATGCATGTGTGAGGACAGGGTCTAATTTGACAAACAGCCACATCTTCAGCATCTTCTCCTGCAGGATCACCTGCCTTCTCGAGGCATGATGGTTAAGGTCAGCATATACCAGGGCTGCTGTTATAGTTTAAATATGAGGTATCCCCAAAAGCTCATGTGTGAAGCAATGCCAGAAAGTTCAGAGGTGAAATGATTGGGTTATGAGAGCCTTAACCTGATCACTAATCCACTGATAAGGATTAAATGGGTGGCGACTGAAGGTAGGTATGGTATTGCTGAAGGAGGTGGGGCCCTAGGAGTGTGCCTTCAAGGTTTATCTTTTGTCCCTAGTGAACAGAGCTCTCCCTGCTTCCTATTGTCATGTCCTGAGCTGCTTTCCTCTGCCTTGCCTTTCCGCCATGATGTTCTGCTTCACCTCGGGTCCAGAGTAACGGAGTCATCCAGCTATGGACTAAGACCTCTGAAATGGTGAAGAAATAAACCTTTTTTTCCTCTACATTTTTCTTCTTGGGTCTTTTGGTCACAGCAATGAAAAAGCTGAGTAAAACAGCTGATTTTAACTTCAGAAAAGTTGATATGGCCACCACCAATGCTCCCTTCACTCCTTATAGTCCCCACATTCCAGTGTGATTCCGTCCACGGCAAGTCCAATGGCACAGTCAAGGCTGAGAACAGGAAGCTGGTCATCGAGGAGGACTGAGATTCCTCCAATGACAAACGGGGTGATGCTGGTGCTAAATAAGTTGTGGTGGTCGCTGGTGTCTTCAGCACCTTGGAGAAGGCTGGGGCTCACTAGAGGGTTGGGAGCACAACAGGCATCATGGCTGCCCTTCTGCTGGTGCCCCCATGTGGTGACATGAACCGTAAGAAGTATTTCAACTCCTCCAAGGTTATTAGCCATGCCACCAACTGCTTGGAGCTCTTGACCAAGGCCATCAACCATGACCACAGCTCATCACATCACCCCCACCTAGAGAATCCCTCTAGAAATCTGGTGTGAGGACTGCAGGGTTCCCAGCACATCATACCTCGGCGCTGCTAACGCTGTGGAAAGGTCATTCAGCTGAGCTGAATGAGACACACCTAGGGCATGGCCTTTCATGTTCCCATCCCCAAGCTGCCAAATATGGTGGCAAGAACAAGGTATAAAGCAGACATTGGAGGGCCCCCAAAAGGCATCTGGGTTAAAATGAGGACCAGGCTTTTCTCCTGCAGCTTTATCCCACCTTTGATACTGGGGTCAACATCATCCTCAATGACCACTTTGCCAAGATTCTTTCCTGGTAGGACAACAAATCTGGCAACAGCAACAGGGCAGTGGATCTTACGGGCTACATAGCCTCCAAGCTGTAAGAGCCCCCTGGACAACCAACACCAACAAAAACAGGAGAAGAAGAGAAAGGCCAGCTGCTGAGGAGTCCCTGCCCCAACTCAGTCACCCAACACACTGAGAATCTCTCCTCCTCAATACGGTTTCCATCCAGATCCGCTGAAGAAGGGGAGCAGCTTAGGGATCTCTACCTTGTCAGGTACCATCAATGAAATAATAGCCCCCAAAAAAGTTCCATAACTTCACGTGGGCCAGGGTCCTTTCAGTCCATTCACTGTATTGAGCTTTCAATGAGTTAAACTGGAGAGTGATGCATTTGCTAAAGACTTTAATCATGCATGTATTGGTAATGATGAAAGTCTGTCACAGGTTGATATGGTGACAACAGTGTCTTTGAGGGAAGTGTTGACATAAACTTTTCCCTCAGGTCCACCATCAAGACCGGCCAATGACCGGCTCTTTGTTCTCTCTCTCTCTCCCCCACCTACCCTTTCTCTCTTTGGTACTAAGGATTGAATTCAGGGGCACTCGACCACTAAGCCACATTCCCAGCCCTATTTTGTGTTTTATTTAGAAACAGGGTCTCCCTGAGTTGCTTAGGGCCTTGCTTTTTGCTGAGGCTGGCTTTGAACTCAGGATCCTCCTGCCTCAGCCTCCCAAAGTGCTGGGATTACAGGCATGCACCACTGCACCCAGCAGCTCTTGGTTCTCTTTTTTAAAGAACAGGACTCCACAGACATTGAGAATCCTCCAGTGTGTTGTAACCTAGACTCATCCTTGCCACCCAGGTTTTACATGGCTGATGCTCCTGGGAGTATGCCTGATGAGGAGCTGTGCACCCAGCACGGCTTTGTGGTACACTGTACTGGGATCACGGTTGATAGGAGACGGTAGGACTAAGTGAGTTCAGGCACAGGGTAGAGAAGAGGGACACTTCCTCTTCGTTTTGTCCTGCTCCACCATTTCCAGGGGCAGCTCTGCAGATGGGGCTTGCTGGGGATTTGCTCTTGGCTGGCATGCATGAAGCTGGTTTGTTCCTGACTGTTATACCAAATCCAAGCCAGTGCCCATGCTGCCTGGGACGGTGGCTGCGTGTCTGGGGACTGAGTCCCCACAGCCACCAGCCAACACAGAGTGATCCCACACAACCTAAGAGAAAGGAAAAGAATCCCCGTAAAACTCCATGCTGAACCTCTGCCTCTGGGCTTCTCAACCTGCTATAGAAGCTGCAGTTCTTGGAGGAGTCATTCTCCTTGGACATGATTTCAAGACTTTCCGTGTGTTCCTTGGGAATGCAGCCATACGTTTCTCATGCTCACACTGTGCCTAAAAGAGCCCCAGTGGGACGTTTTCAGCATCATGTCAGAAAGGTGAGGCTCTGAGATACTTCACAGCCAGTGAGGAGTTCTGATGATGCGGGCAGCTATCACCTCCATCCTCTGAGACATCAGCAGGGCTGGCGGGGATGCTGGCCACAGCTTGGGCTAGACGTGATTTTTATTCTGGGGAGGGAAACTGAGCTACTCACTTCAGGGTAGAATGCTGGGATACAGTGGAAAGAGTTCCAGATCTGGAGCCATGAGACATTCCACTTACAGCTCCGTGGTCTTAACTTCCTCTCTTAGCTAGTGCAAATGCCCTGGGGTGCCTACCTCCCTAGAAGGTGACGACAATCAGATGGGGGCATTTTGGAAACATCTTGAGACTGTGTAAAGTTTTCTGTCGGCCTTATCTCCCAAGGGCCCTTTGGAGGAAAATAGGATCTGCATTGAACCAAATGCAACTTGGATCAAATGCTGTGGTTTGGATCTAGAGTGCCCCAAAGACCATGTGTTCAAGGTTTGATCCCAGCCTGTGGTGCTATTGGGAGGTAGTGGGATCTTTAGGAGATGGAGCCTAGTGGGAGGAAGTTAGGTCATTCAGGGTATCTCACTGAAGGGGATACCAGGACCCCAACACCTCCCCCTCCCTGTCTCTCACTCTTTCCTTCCATGAGGTAAACAAGTTTCTCCACCATGCATTCCCACCATGATGTACTGTGTCACCACAGGCCCAGAGCAACAGAACCAAGTGGCCATGGACTGAAACTTCCAAAACCATGAACCCATATAAACCTTTCCTCCTTTAAGTTGATTGTCTCAGGTATTTTGTCACAGGGACGGAAAACTGACTAACACCCAGAGAAGTCAAGATACAGGGCAAATTGGTTATGAAAGGCCACCTGGATCCACCTCTCAGATCACAAATGCAAGAGCTCTTTTAGATTGCATGATGTGGGTTTTAGTGGGTTTAAAAATAACACATTCCTTGGACAGTTAAGTTTAAATTTCTCATCAGAGCTTCCTGAGAAAGGGAACTTGGTTTTTTAGTGTCTCTTTCTGCAGAGGACAATTCTTCTTCTTCATCATCCCTGGTTTTCTGGATGAACTCATTGTGCTGAGATGGCATGGCACTGCATGGCTAAGGAGATGCCAGAGGCTGCTGCACTCAGACTGTGGCCCTGCACAGGTCAGGACCTCCTGGCCTGCCCAGGAGGACAACAGTATGTGCGAGAGAAAGAGGGACCCCAAGAGGAATGGCACTCACGGTTCCAAAGGGCCAGGCACCCCCAGGGCCACCTCGCTTTGCTTCCGCCCTGCATGCACCTCCTGGCTCCCCCAGAAGGCACATTACAACAAGACCCTTTATAAATAGGCTCCTCCAGCTCAGGCAGTTGACAGTTTCAAGAAATCCGCTAAAAGAAATAGCCAGGGTTGCGATACTGGCAAAGTTCTAGGGCTTTCTTTTTTCTTCTTCTTCTTTTTTTCTTCTTTCCCAATTTTAACTGTTAAAATTCATCTCCGACATTGCACAAACGAAAGAAATCAGCAGCCTCTTATCAGATCCCAAATCTGTCAGCCGATGTCTACCAGGCGCCTGGAGCCAAAAGCCTCTTAGCACATGTGTGACTTGAGCTGAACAGGGACCAGGACAACAGCACTGGCAGTTCTGTTCTGGCACCCTCTCTCCCAAACATTTGCTCATTTATGGCCCGGGAGGCAGCAATGCCTCCGCTGCCTTCCATCTTCGATCTGTGGGCTTCCGAACACAGTTCAAGCATCTCCCGATGCATTTCTCTCTCCTCTTTCTGCAGACATCAACCACCTGTCCGCACCTACAGGGCCAGTGCTAAACTCCTTGACCTTCTCCCTTTTCATGCACGTCCAGGTCTCCACGGGGTGGGAAGAGCTAGGGGTACAATGAGAAGCTATAAGTACCTGGATGGGTGGGACAGAGCCAGGGGGAGAGAGAAACCCAAGCGTCCCTGGGCAGGGTCATCGTAGCAGCCACTTTGAGTTGAAAGCTTTCAGGTCTTGGATGCATTGGAGAGCAAGGTCTGGGGCAGCTCTTTGGCTAGGCCAGTCCCAGGAGTGCCTGACCCTGAACAAATCCCACTGTGCATCTCTCCAAGAACATCTGTGCCCATGCTATCTGGCAGAAAAAGACATAAACTTAACAGAATGTAAGTTTCCCTAGAGCAGGTTTGGGTTAATCCATCTGTGTGTTCCTGGGGTTGGCACATAAATAATACAATGTTAATAACTATCATTTATGGGGCATCTACCATATGCTGGACCCTTTATCTACATCATCTGGTGGGTATGTATGTATATTTTAATCAAGTGAGAGGAAAGAGCTGGAAAATTAAGGAAATTTCTTAAAGTAGCAAAAGTGGTAAAGGCCCCAAGCATCTCCACTTGAATCTGCTATTATAGTGATAAATAAATGCATTGAAAGTGAGAATGTACGAACAAACAAATGAGTGAATCACTGTTTTCCCATCTATTAATTGATCTTTCTGTCAGAAGACAGAAAAAGAAAATGATTGAAAGGAGGAATCTGGGTCTATCAAAATCAGGAGTCTGTTGCCTTTGCTCAGATGAGAGGTATGAGCTCAGTGTGGCCCCACTCAGCACTACAGGGTAATTGAGCCTGGCACTTTAGAGGCTGTGGCATCCCACTGGAGACAAGAATGCAACATCAGCCCATTACTGCTACTATAACAAAACACCACAGGCAGGGTAATTTATAAACAAGTTTGTTCGACTCACAGTTCTGGACACTGGGAAGTGCAAGAGCACCTGGTGGGGAGCTTTGCGCTGTGTCACAATGTGGTGGAAAGACAAGCAAGAACACGAAACAGAGGGACAAATTGGGCTGAACTCATCCTTTCATCAGGACCCACTCCCATGATAACTCGTGCCTCCACGATGACCCACCTGTCCCACTGTGGTGGTGTGAAGGCATTCGTGAGGGCGCAGCCTTTAACCTCAGCACCTCTGAAAGATCCTTCCTCTTAACACTGGCAATTATATCTCAACACGTGTTTTGAGGGGACAGTCAAACTATAGCAGAAGCAATCTCTCTCTTTGTCAGCCAGGAAAAAGGAAGGGAGAGCAGTCATATACATTTGGCCATGCAGTGGGACAAGCAGAGGAGACCACTTTTCTGCCTCTGGCAGCATCTTACTCCACCACGATCACCACTCGTGGCCATGCAGAGGGAAGGGGAGAGGCAAAGTCTTCGCGATCAGCCTGCCACCCCTTGGTTCTGCACCTCCTCCCACAAGAGGACAACAATACACTGCCAGGGTGGAACCCCATGTCCCCATCACCAACCACTGGGTTCCACTGTATGTTCCACCATACAGATTCACTGGAACCAGACATTCAGCACAACCACACCAGGTTGTGGCACTCCCTGCTTCATTTTCTAAAGAGGGCCTTGCAAAATCTGAGCTCAGTACAAATCCCCAGAGAGCTGATGGGGACATCTTCAGGTGACAGAGCCATCTCTCAGCCCTGTTAGAGAGGGACTGTGCGGTGGTCAATTAATTGGATTTTACTTCCTTTGAACTTGAATATTCCACATTTTAGTTTAATTCTCTGTCAAGGTTACTCTATATATTTTCTTTTTTAACTTTTCCCCCAAAGTCTAAGGTACATTCACCCAGCACTGTGAATCCTAATGTGACATTTTCCTTCTCATCAAGATTCCTACCCAATTCATCTTGATAGGTCAAAAATAAATCCAGATGTGAGTTACCTTATTACATCCTATTTTTGCTAATTTGATGTTTATTTGAAAGTATTGTGAAATAGGTAAGATGTACACAATGCATAAAGAAGAGATAAGAATAACTCAATGAACTGCCATGCACCCACCACCTAACCGAGGAAAGAAAATGTTGCCCAGACGCTTGAAGCTCACTGTGTAGCATCCCTGACTGTGGAATGTGCTTGCCGGCATGCATGTGAACACAGCAAGAAACTAGCACCCGTCACCACCATGCTTTTCTTTATAGCCATAGAGCATGCTTGTACCTCCACACAGGATATAATGTTTTGCATGTTTTAAACTTGCCTTCGATGAACCTTGATCCGTGTATTCTTCTGCATCCCATTTGTGTTCATGTATGTACCTCTGGGTCATGCGTGGTCTCTGTGGCATAGTAGTCCCATATGTGACAGTATCATGACTCCGTATCCATTATCCTACTTGTGAACATTTAAAGTGTTTGTGGGTTTTTCTTTTTATTCAAAGAATGTTGCTATGAACATCTCAGGATGTGTCTTCTTTCACATCTCAGTGTGGTACATTATCTTGGTGGATTTTCTCCTGTTGTTTTTGCTTGCATTGGATAAACTCAACCTAGTCATGATATATTTTTATTTTTATGAATTATTGGGTTTGGTTGAAACTTGAAAACAGAGACCTGAAGTCACAGTGGCGGGTGTGACTTTTCAAGGTTCATAAAAATCCTCGAAGGGCCTCATGTAATGTAGTGGTAGGCAACACGGCCAGCCCCACCCTGCCTATTCCAGACCCCACCCAAACCTCTCTTGTGTTCCCCTCCTCTTCAGAGACCCAGGCCACAGCTCCAGGATCACATATGGGACAGAGTGAGAGGGGAGCCACTACACAGGGGACCAGCTCCTCCCCTCCCTTCCCTTCCCCAGATGGTCACTGTCGGGTCACTGTCTCGCCTCCTGTCCCTCAATTGAGTCTTGGTCAGCTATCATGAAACCAAAATCTGCTCAGTGTGCACGTTCACCTCTCCATCCCTGTGGCTGCTGGAAAAATGCCACCCACACAGCCAGGAGCCACTCTGCAGGTAGAGACTGTTAGTGTCAGGCAACTTGACTTGGGAGAGACATTGGTCCCATCTTACTGAGAGATAATGGAAAACTCAGATGAGAAGCACCTTTTCTTTAGGAGGACACTCAGATTGGCAAGGGGGACAATTTGGCAGAGTGCTATTTTAAGATATTAATGAGAAGGAAGTAGGAGAGACAGAGACTAAGGAGCTATGTGTAAAATGCTATAAGCAGGGTTTACAATCTTAGTATCTAAGAAACTCATTTCTGGCTTCCTTATTTAGCAGAAAACCCTAAGCACTGGAAAAGGAGAATTCGTAAAGCTCTTTGAAGAATTGTATAGGTGCTACAATTTGAGTGAGTGTTCCCAAATTGGTCCCCAGCTCAAGGTGCTACTGGGAAGTGGTGGAACCTTTAAGAGGCGGGGCCTAGTGGGAGGATGTTAGGTCATTGGGGGCATGTCCTTGAAGGGGATACTGGGCCTCTAGTACCCCTGCCTCTTTCACTCCTGGGCCAACAAGAGGTGAATGCCTTCTTCTGTCATAGGCTCCTACCATGTTGTGCTGCCTTTCCACAGACCCAAAAGTAGCAGGCCAGCCCACCATGCACGAAAACCTCTAAAACATTGAGCCGAATAAAACTTTTCTCTCCTTAAATTGATTTATGTTTGTATTTGAAAGCTTTGCTAATACAACAGGCTTAAATGTAAAGCTCCTGCCACTTCTGCTATCCTTGAAACCCAGGCAAGCCTCTCTAACAGAGAAACTTCAGAAAAGCCACATGAAGCTCACAGGGTGACATGACCACAGGCAGAACCTGGGATTTCCTTGTGCCTCATGTCTCATGGTAGTGGCAGTAGCCAGACATCCACCAGGGGATTCTCAGCCACATCTGAGTGTACGTATGACAAAAGAGCAGATGTACAGCCCCCTGGCCAACAGTACCTCATAATTAACCCCATAATTCTAGCCCAACTCTGGAGAAAGGGAGAATTCCCAAGAACAACCACCACCGTGTTTTTAATCTGCCTGAACTGGAAGTTTGGAGTTAGAAAATGCCTTCTAGAAAATGTAAAGAAGTATATGTTTGCACACACCCAGTTTGTGGGCTATGAGTCATTAAGTTGTAAATTTTGCTACACATCATTAAGTTGTTAATTCTGCTGTTCGGTCTCATCACCCCAAAGCAACAGAGAAGACTATTTGTTTGTGGCTGCAAACTTCAGACAACACATGTGGTAGGAAGGAGAAGCTCCCAGAATTCTGGTCTTACAAAGTCATATCCAGTAGACGGCAGTGACCCACCTAGAATCCAGCTCCCAAGCACGGTGAGGCTGGCTTTTAAAGCCAAGAAAAGCCAGCGGGGTATGGAAATCCAATAAGAAGGAGAGTGGCGGAGGCTTCTGAGGTTTCTGTGCATAGCTAGGAGCGGTGGGTTCTCAAAATCCCACTGGCAGTGACGGAGTAACACCAGGGATTGCATGTGAGTGTGAGACCCCTCATCCCTACTTTCTACATGATCATAATAATCACCCTATTATGCCTCAGCCATTTCCTGGTGGGGGCCATGTGAGCTTGTGTGGCAGGGACATTTGACACTCCACAGGCTGTATGTAATTAGACACAATGGAACACACGGGTGGTTCTATTTTATTAAAGTAAATGGAAATAAATTCACCTCAGAGAAAAAGATCAAATCATGAAGTCACACAGAATAAGGAACGGACCAGAATGTTCTCTGTGCTGGGCTTGGCTCTGATTCCTGAGGTTAACAGTTAAATTATCTTTTAAAGCCATTTCTTTTTTTCTCCCTATTTTGAACTAATTCTATCCAACCATCCAGCTCAGATTCAGGACTGTTAACCTGGAAAAGGGGGAAACTTGGAGGTCTCCTTGGTAACTCTCCTCTGTACTGGGGCTGGAGCTGCTGCCTCAGGTGGATCTGTGCTGAGCTTCTGAATTTTTCTTTTTGCTCAGCTCTCAGCAGCTATGCCTGAGGCATCAAGAAAGGTTTACAAAGGTAAGTACCCAACAGCAGCCCTATGTTCAAAAGAATCTAGGCCAAGTGATACAGACCCTGCTTCTGCCTCAGGATTTTAAAATGTGCCATATAAAGATGCTTGTTAGTATCTCTTGCCAAAAACAAACAAACAACAACAAAAACAACAACAAAAAACCCAACTTCTTTTATTTACTTATTTTATCCTCAAGTCTCTGTTTAGATCACCAGGACTATCTTTAAAAATAAAATAATGCCCTTGACTGAAATTTCCAAGTGAGAATCTAGCATAATCAAACTAATCAATAAGAAAAGCTGCATGCATAAAGATGTTTGCTGCAGCATTTTTTATACAGGTGACAGAGAACAAGTTACATATAAAATAATAGAAGGATGATTATGTAAATTGTGGCATATTCAGGCAATATCTTATGCAGTCAACAAAATTATAACTAACAATAAATGGCAATAGAAAAAAACACATTCTATAATCTTAAGTTTTAAATGAATATAAAATTATATATATGGTGCTACCATTTAAATAACTATCCCCAAAGGCCTATATGTTAAAAGATTGGTCTCTAACTTGTAATGCCACTGGAGGTGGTGGGATTTTTAAGAGGTGGGGCCTAGTGGGAGGAAGTTAGGTCATTGGGGGCATTCTCTCAAAAGGGATATTGGAACCCCAGCCCTCTCTGCCTCCTTCCTACCCACCATGAAGTTAGTGGCTTCCTGCACCATGCCCTCACACCATCATGCCCTACCTCACCACTCAGGCCCAAAAGTAATGTGCCAACTGAGCATGCACTGATATCTCCCAAATTATGAGCCAAAAGCAAATCTTATCTCTTATTAAGTTGACTAATCTCAAGTATTTGTCACAGTAATGGAACGCTGACTAATACATATTGCAAGTAAAATATATGTGTATAGGAGTCAAAGGGCTAAAAAGGAATGCATGAAATAATACTAGCTATTGTGATAGGTGAGTAGCTCTAAGCATGGTTTCTTTTCTGCCTTGATATTGATAAAATGTTTTTAGTTTCTCCAAATATCCTAACAACAGTTACTGGTTTCCTAAGGGATACTTTCTGAAAATTGTGTTGTTAGGCAATTTTGTGTTGCTTGAACACCTCAGAGTATCATAGAATATGCTCACAAAAATCTAGATGGTCTAGCCTGCACACCTAGGCTTTATGGTATAGCTTGTTGCTCCTAGGCTACAAACTGTACAACATGTTACTGTTCTGAATACTGTAGGCAACGGTAACACAGTGAAATTTATGTATCTAATTGTATCTGAACACAGGAAAGCTGGGTGTGGTGGTGCCCACCTGTGATCCCAGTGACTCCAAAGGCTGAGGCAGGAGGATTGCAAGCCTCAGTAACTTAGCGAGGCTCTAAGCAATTTAGCAAGACCCTGTCACAAAATAAAAAATTAGGGCTGGGGATGTGGTTTAGTGGTTAAGCACCACTGGGTTAAGTCCTTGGTACTAATAAAACAAACAAACAAACAAAAAATACAGAAAAACTACTAGGTGATAGAAGTTTTTCAGTTCCATTAGCATCTTATATGCCAAACTGAAACATCATTTTATGGTGCAAGACTGGATTTAGAATGATCTTTTACTGTTTTCTTTTCTTCTTTTTTTAAACGAAGACTATTATGTATGGAACAAAGTGAGTCAAAAAGATTACAAGTTGAGCTCCTTCACATTTGAAAAAAGATGTCTTTTCATCAAAGCTATAAAATTACTTCTTTCTACTCCCATTTTGTTTTAGTGTCTTTCTGTAAAACAACAATTTCTATTATTAGTTTGTAAACTTTAGATCTCAGGTCACTATTTCCCAATGGACCCTTGTCCTGCCTGGATCAAATCTGGCCCTTCCCTCACCCCTGCAGGCTCAGAAAGCCCTGTTGTGTCAGAACCAGAAGGAGGTTAGAGTTCATTGGTCTAGTGCTTCTCAACCCAGGGTTGGTTGGGGGTGGGGCTGTTTGATGCTTTGCTGTTGCTCCTTTGTCGTCTTAGATGGACTATTGTGCAATAGCCATGAGCACTAGCACTTGAGATGGACTAAATATGCATGTCCCTCCAAAATCCATATGTTGAGATCCTAACCTTCTAGGTAAAGGCACTAGAAGACAGGGACTTTGGGAGGTAACTGGGTTACAAGAGTGGAGCCCTCATAACACGATCAGGGCTTGGGCTGCCTTGGGGGATCCATGGACTGGATTCAGCGATACTCACACGGCTGCTAAGGCAGCATTTAGTCCTGGTGCTTTGGCGGGTGCTCTTCTGCTGAAAGGGAAAGCCCAGGTGGTTTTGTTATTGATCAGAATGATCTGGCTGCCCCAGGGGTGTCTGTAAGGGTGTTTACAGAGGAAAAGGCATGGAAGTCAGTGGACGGATTGGGAAAGATCCACCCTCAATGTGGGCAGGCGCCATCCAATCAAGTGGGGCCCTAGAGGGAGGAGAAAGGCGGGAGAAGAGTGGATTTCTTACCTTCTCTCTCCCAGCACAGGGACCCCTTCTTCCCACGACTGGGAATCAGAGCTCTGGGTCTCCAGGTTGAGCTCCAGGACTGATGCCAACACCCAGCACCAGCCCAAGAAAACCATAGGCACCCATTCCAACCCCTGGGGCTGCTGTGTGGACTGAGTCAGCAAGGCCACTGAGGTGGGGCTGCCTGGGGCTTTGTGGGCCCAGTCCCCATGCTACCAAGTCTGGACATGGAATCAAGGAGATTATTCTATAACCTCAAGATTTAATGTTGTGTGTCTGGATGGATTTTAGACTTGGGAACGGCTGTTACTCTTTTCTTCTTCCCGCAGTGGAGATGTCTGTCCAGTGGCTGTTTTCACCATTTTATTTTGGAAGCATGTGACTTGTGTGATTTCAAAGGCCTTCACCCGGCAGGAAGCCTGCTTTACTAGGAGTCATGTTTTGCGTCTTGCCCACGCCTGACTCATTCAGATGAGACTCTCAACTTCAGATTTTTAAGTTGACACTGACGTGAGTTAAAACTTCGGGAGCTATTGGGATGGAGTGAATATATTTTTTACATGAAAGGACATGAATCGTGGGGGGCAATGGTTTGAATGTGCTCCTTCCAAAATCCAAGTATTGCCAATGTAATATTGGCAATACTTGAATTTTGGAGTATCTAAACTTCTGCATAGAAGAGAAAACATTCAGTCCTTGCATTTCTGAGTCTGGCTTATTTCCCTTAGTATGATATTCTCCAGTTGCATCCATTTATGGGTCTCTTCTGAATTCCACCTTTATGCATATCTGTAAAGCACCAATTAAAACAGCAACTGCAAACAAGGAACATCAGTAGAGTAGAGGAAGAGGAGCAGGGACAGGGAGGGAAAGGGGATGTAGTGGGGACTGAAGTGGAGCCATAGTCCACACATATAAGAATATGTGAAAATGAACCCCACTATTTTGTATGACTATCATGCACTCATAAAAACATTTTTAAAAGGGTGTTTTCTCTAGTTAAAAGGGAAAAAAAATGAAGAGAGGCCTTTAAGAGGTGATTAAGCCATTACATGTGAATGAAATTAGGAGCCCTTGCAAAAGGGCTGGAAAGGAGCTCATCCTCTTGGCCCCTTCACTCTCTGCCATGTGAGGACACAGTGCTCCTCCCTTGGGGGGTGCAGCAATGAGGCCCCATCTGGGGAGCAGGAGCCAGGCTCTCACTAGACACTGAGCCTGTTAGCACCTCGATCTTAGACTTCCCTGCCTCCAGAAGTGTGAGGAAATAATTCCCTGCTCTTCACAAATTACCCCATGTGGTATTAGTTCCTTTGCGTTCTGCTGTAGTAGCACAAAGGGACTTAGTGCGCATGAGAAGAGACCCGAGAGTGACGATGGCTCTGGGCCATGGAGGACTCCATGTGAAGATGGCCATGTGCAACCAGGAAGTGGGCCCCCACCAGAACCCAGCCATGCTGCCACCCTAGAACTGGAAACATACATTCCTGCTGCTTATAAGCTTCTGAGCCACCTGCTCTGTGGCAACTTGTTGTAGCAGTTTAAACTCAGCATTTATACTTAATTTTTTTCATTTTTTCTGGGGCTGGGGATTGAACCCAGGGCCTCACACACGCTAAGCACATAGTCTACCACTGAACTATAATCAAACTATGATTAGTTTTATAGTCACACATATTTAAGTGTCATTACAATAGAAATATTTTCAGTCAACTCTAAGGGAACATGGAAATTTTCCATTTTTAAGGGGCCAGTTCTGATTAAGCCTCCATCTCTCTCTGTGTGATAAGGACTCCAGGTCCCAGGCAGGAGTAGGAATGGGCCCTGCTTTCTGAGGGCAGGGACACTAGGACCTGCTTACTTCCATACAGTGTTTAGACGATCAGCTGGCACTGTCTTGTCAGACTCTACATCATGAAGAGCACAAAGATGTTTGTGGTTTTCACAAACCATCTTTATACTGATGATCCAATTTTTATACCCAGCCCAGACCTCCTCTATGGGTTCCAGATTCACACCTTAGTCGTGCAGTTCACACCTCCCCTGGGCACCTGAAACATGACAAAGCAAACAGAATGTGAGTCCTCCCTTCCCACTGACAAATCTCACCAGCCTGTAGTCAGACCCTTCTGAGTCCTCTTCTAGATGAGGTCTCATCTTTGGCCTGCTGATCCTTGCTTGGCAAGAATCCTGCCAAGCCATTTTAGCAAGAATCCTCTACCCTTGACACCTAACCAAGCCCTTCTTAGTAAGTTTCTACCCATTGACCTCCTCATCCTGCCCATTGGCTAAATCCCCAGCTGCCCCTGCTATATTTGGAGATGGATTTGATCTCTCTCTCTCTTTCATTGAATAGTCTTTCCTGCCTGTTTAACTCTCTCTGGTGTGATTTTTCTTTGATGTCACCACATCCCCCAACCCCAAACTTGGGTGCCAGCTGCCCAGCTGCTGAAACCACAAAACCCAGGTGCCATTCTCAAGGCCACTCCTCTCTATTTGCACCCAATTAGCCCACCTTGACTCTGACCACTGCTCCTCCCTCAGGCCCTCCTGAATCCTAGTCACCATGTCCTCTAGCCTCCATGAAGGGGTCTCCTCCAGCTGGGCTTCCAGACCCACTGTTGCCCCTACACCTAGCTCATTCTGCACATGACAGCCTGAGTGAATTTCTCAGAGGCCTCTTGCTTAAACCTTTCAAAGACTTATCATTTCTCTGAGATTGGAATCCAGACTCCTCACCTAGTTGCAAGGCCACAGATGATCAGCCTAAGCCCTTGTCCTGAGTCTCACTGCAATGTCAGTCCCTGTCCTCTCTGCTCCAGGGGTCACCCTGATTGAGTTTTCAGTTCCTCTGTCACCCAATCCCTTCCTCATTTTGATGCCTTTGCCTGACTCTGTTCTTGGTCAAGGTGATGTCTTCCACTCATCCAGCATCTTCTCATCCTTTGGGTCTCGTTTCAATACCAACCTTCAGAGACACTCTTGACCAGCATGTGTAAAGTGGGCTCCCTGCCAAGAGATAATCTACAGAATGGGAGAACGGATCTGCAAACCACATATCCAACAAGGGGATAACATCCAAAATATAGAATAAGTTCAATAACTCAATAGCAAACAATCAAAAATGACCTGATTCAAAAATAGACCAAGAGCTTGAAGGAACATCCTCAAAAGCAGGCATACATATGGCCAACAGGAATATGGACCAAAGGCTCAGGATCGCTAGTCATCAGGGGAATGCAAATAAAACCACAGTAAAGTATCATTTTTAGGATGGCTGTTTTAAAACGGACAAGAGGTAAGTGCAGGCAAGGTTGTGGAAAAAGCAAGCCCTTGTGCAAGGTTGATGGGGATGCCAATCAGTACAGCTGCCATGGAAAACAGCAGGAAGCCTTCTCAAAAGTTAAAACAGAGCCTGACGTGGTGGCGCAAGCCTGTAATCCCAGCACTTAGGGAGGCTGAGACAGGAGAATCGCGAGTTCAAAGCCAGCCTCAGCACTGGCAAGGCGCTAAGCAACTCAGTGAGACCCTGTCTCTACATAAAACACAAAGTAGGGCTGGGGATGTGGCCCAGTGGTCGAGTGCCCCTGAGTTCAATCCCCAGTACCAAAAAAAGGAAAAAGTTAAAACAGGACTACCACATGATCCAGCAGTTCCACTTTGGGGTGTTTATAGAAAGAAATGAGATCAGTGTTTTGAAAGGAAACCTGCATTCTCACCTTCTTTGCCCCTTTACAACAGCCACAGCAAGGAACCAACCTAGTTGTGCACTGACAGATGAATGAGTGAAGAAAATGTCTCCCTCTCTCTCTCTCTCTCTCTCAGACACACACACACACAATGGAATACTATTCAACCTTCAAAAAGAAGGAAATTTTGTCTTTTGTTAGAATATGGATGAACCTGGAGGACATCATGTTAAGTGAAATAAGCCAGGTCCAAAAAACAAATACCACACAATTCCACTTCCATTAAATTATTATTAAATAACATTCACAAAAAAATTTTTTTGTGGAACTAGAGGACAGAATGGTGGTTACCAGAGGCTGGGGAGCAGGTGGGGAAATGGGAAGATGTTAGTTAAAAGGTACAAATTTTCAGTTAGGAGGAATGAGTTAAAGAGATTTATTGCACATCATAGTGACTGTAGGTAATAATAATGTATTGTATACTTGAAAATTGCTAAGGGAATAAATATTGAATGTTCTCAACACACAAACAATAAGCTAGTTAGCTTGACTATGGTGATCATTTCACAATGCACACATATGTCAAAACATCACATTGTTTACTATGATAAATAAACAATTTGTATTTATCAGTTACACTGGAAGAAAGCTGCTGGGGGGAAGAGTTCATTCAAATGCCATCCACTGTAAGTAGCCTTGATACTATTTTTAATGATGAAATATGGGGTCTTTTCATCATGAAGTACTTTTGTGCCATTTGATGGGTTACTTTGTTTGAAGCTGCTAATGTTTTTAACCAGGAAAAAAGCATAAATCAGACATGGATCAGATTAAGATTGAGCACGTGCAGTTCATCCTCCACGCCTCTGGGGGCTTCAGGACACAGGAAGCAGGAGCGCCCCTTGGGGTCTCCAGCACCTCTCAACAGGGTTTTCTCAGCAGTTTATCCTGCTCCCTAAGGCCTGGCTCCCACTCTTAAGACAGAGACTATGCCAGCCACTCTTTGTTAGGTAAAAATGTGCATTAGCATACCAAAGTCAGGAAGGCCGAAGAGATTGCCCGAATGGGCTGAATTGTCCCCCCAAATTCATGTACTGAAGCCCTAACCCCCCTGGAATTAACCATATTTGGAGACTTGTTCTTTAAGGAGGTGATTAAGATTAAATGAGATCACTAATGTGATCCTAATTCGGTATGACTTGTGTCCACATAGGAGAGGATTAAGACAGTAATTAGGAGGGAATCCACAAGAAGACAGAGGAAGAAGATGGCCATCTGCAAGATAGGGAGAAAGGCTCAGAAGACACCAAATCTGTGGACACCTTGACCTTGGACTTCCAGCCTCCAGAGCTGTGAGAAAATATCTGTTAAGTCACTGGGTCTCTGGGACTCCCCTACAGTAACCCTAGCAAACTAACGATTCATCCAAACTAGGTAGAATGTTTTCCCAGAATATCACTAAACTATGTCAAATATTTAAACACTGTTTTATAAAATACAAGCTGAAGTGTTGCAACAAAGTTTCCTCATTTGTACATTTATGTGCCAGTGAGTTGCTGGTTGAGGTATTCATAGGTTTAAGCATATGGTATCTGGTTCATTTCATATATGTGCTTAGTCATCTCTCTGAATTCTTTTATTATTTATATTAAGTCCCCAAAGGACCTCTTCATATAAAGAAGAAATAGTGACATAACTAAATTAGATAAATAAATAATTGAATCAGATGAATCCAGCTGAAATTGAAGGTCATCCGGTTGGGGTCAAGTTTGTTCTATTCAGAGTGAGAATACAAATTGTGGAATGAGGCATAAACAATTCCTGATTATGTATGTGTGTGTGTGGTATCTGTTGTGTGTCTGTACTGATGTGTAAACTCTGCACAATATTCTGTATTAAAAGAAGCAGAATTTGAGGGCCCTGGAGAGTAGACAAGAGCAGTTAGGACCCAGATGATCGTGGACTCCACATGGAATGACATTTGTGCAGCTCTCTACAGCGCTCATGTAGAAAGCAGAGTCTCACTGCCATGAGGACTGAGAGGATGGGGGTGGGGTGGAGAGGTGTTCCAAAATGGCCTGAAAACAAAGGAGGAAATATCAGATCAGAGGAGGAGAGAGAGGAGAGAGAGCTCAAAACCATGTATAAATTCCCCCCAGGTCCTTGGCTGACCTCTGAGCTGGGGGAGAGTCTAGGGAACCTTCAAGAAAGAGACAGCTGGACTTCAGAGGTAAAGAAGGGGCCAGAAATAAGATGCAGTAAATTTCAAGATTGACATCTTGGGGAGCATGTTCTCTGACCATAGTGGAATTAAACTAGAAATCAACATTTTGAAAAATCCCCAAATATCCATAATGAACATTATTGCAACCATGGAAGAACTTTGAGTATGGACTGAAAGTTATATAATAATATTGTACTGACTTTTTTTTTTTGGTACCAGCGACTGAATTCAGGGGCACTGGACCACTGAGCCACATCCCTAGCCCTATTTTATGTTTTATGTAGAGACAGGGTCTCACTGAGTTGCTTAGCGCCTCGCCATTGCTGAGGCTGGCTTTGAACTCGGGATTCTCCTGTCTCAGCCTCCCTAAGTGCTGGGATTACAGGCATGCACCACTGCGCCCAGCTAAACGACAGGTACTTCAGATTAGATTTGTCTCCAAAGAAAGCATTGACTACAAGCACACGGTCATCCTGTACCACCTCTCCACCGCCTTCCAGCATGTGCGAGAGCTCCCACCTCCGGTTTCAGTGAGAAGCAGAGCCTCTTTCCCATGATGCAAGACTAAAGTGCCAGAATTTGCCCACTTAGCCTTCCTTGCATCGTGGGGTGGGATATGACCCTGCTTCCTCCAATCAGATGCATGACCCCGCCTCCTCTGATCAGATGCATGACAGCGCCTCCTCCAATCAGATGCGTCTTCCCAGAATTCTGGTGACCTAAAACCCCTCTAGGACAGCTCGAGTCTGTGGGCGGTGGAGCGCCTGGGTAGCATCACTGGTGCTACGTTCAGCAACCTGTAGCAGGGTCCTCCAGGACAGGTTGTGGGTGTGGTTCCTGGTCCTCCTAACTGTTCTTTGACTTGCCCAGCATCCTTTTTATTTTTTATTTTTGGGGTCTCTTTGTATGACTATTTTTTAAATGATTGTGATAAAATTCACATGACATGAAATTTATCATTTTAACCATTTCAAGTGTACGGTCTGGCGAAGTATTTTCTCAATGCTATGCAGCCATCACCACTATGTGGTTCTAGAGCTTCTTCGTTACCACAAAGAGAAGCCCTGTGCCCATCAAGCAGTCACTTCCCATTCCTCTCTTCCCTCCACAGTCCCTGGCAAACAAATCTGCATTGTATCTCTGTGGGTTTGCCTGTTCTGGATGCTTCACATGAATGGTCTGCCTTTTTTCATGACGTTCACCCATGTTGTAGCTTGTATGAGTGCTTCACTCCTTTTATGGTTGAATGATATTCCATTGCATGTTGTTATAGTTTGGATCTGGAATGTTCCCCCAAAGGGTCATGGGGTGAAGACTTGGTTACCAATTTAGCAGCATTTGGGAAAGGATTGGAACACGAGGGCTCTGATCTCACCCAGTGGATTAATCCATTGGTGGATGATCCATAGTAATGGCATTATTGGGAAATGATGGAAACGTTAGGAGGTACAGTCTAGTTGGAGGAAGTAGGTCACTGGGGACACTTCCTGGAAGGATGTGCCTTGTCCCCAGCCCCTTCTTTGCTTTCTGTTTCCCAGCCACCATGAGGAGAGCAGCTCTGTTCTGTACATCCTCTCCACCAAGATGTTCTGCCTCACCACAAACCCACAGCAAGTGACCAAGCAGCTATGGACTAAAACCTCTGAAACTGTGAGTGAAAATAAATCTTTTCATCTTTAAGTTGATTTTCTCAGGTATTTTGTCACAATGGCAAAAAGTTGACTGACATGTGTCTATTGCACATTTTGTTAACCTACTTATGTCCTGATGGACATTGGGATGTTTTTAGCTTTTGGAGATAGTGAAGAGAGCTTCTGTGAAGATTTATGTATGTGCAAGTTATTGTTTGAATGCCTATTTTTAATTCATTGGAACATATACATCCAGGATCAGGATTTCTGGGTCATATGATAATTCTGTTATTAACTTATTAAGGAAACATCAAACTATTTTCCCCAGTATCCTTTTAATACAATTTTTTTTCCTGCTTAATGTGGGCTGACTTTGTTTCTGTCACTTGCAATGAAGAACCCTGACTTTGATCTCACTCCCCTTTTACTGAGGCACAGGGAGATGGAGTGAGCCACACAAAGCTCCTGGCCGGCAAGAGCTTAATCCTAATTAGCAATCTTTTAACATTTTACTGGTAAGACTCTATGAAAAGCCCCCTTTAATATTAAAAGCAACCGCTTTTCTACATCTGGAAACTGAGAAAATACCCCCCCCCCCCGCACGGGCCTAGGCAGGTGCCAAGGGAATTAACTGTAATATTTCTCTGATTAGCACAGCCTAACTGAATATATGTATGTATATCCCTGTCTTTTGTCCCACTGTACCCCCCATCCTAAAACTTTTCAAGTCCCTGAGCACTCCCCCAGCAAAAGATGGAGATTTGAGACAGAAAAAAAATCTGTTCAGTCTTCGGCAGGGCCGGCTTTGAGGAAATCTTTCTTCACCAGGCTTTGGAGCTGAGTGGTGGAGCCTTCATTCCCAGCAACATCTAGGCCAGAGAGAGTCCCTTTGCATCACATTTCCTGTGAGACACGATGTAGGAGTTCCCAACAGGGATCCCTGGAGGTGGAGGGCCCCATGAATTAGTGATGGGTCTGGAGCTATTTCCATTATTTCACAAAGTGTCATAGAAAACCTCCACCTTCCCATAAGGAAGCTGCTCAGGCTACCTAAAATGTCAAGTTTCTTTGCTTTGGGCAGGAATTAAATCACCCCAGGGTGGTAATAAGGGTTATTGCCTGCTGATCGGAGACTCTGGCTGGCAGTTATGTTTATCTTTGAATTATTTTAAAAATGGGAAAATGAATAAATTATTACTTGACAAATGCAGTTGTTAGGTAGATGAAAATGTTTTCGAATGCAGGATCCTTGGGGAGGGAAATCACATAATTTCTCTATGGTAATAAAACCATGGCGTTGGGAAGGTGTTCTGGCGGGGGCCTAGGGCTCTGCGTCGGCCTTGGTCCCGCACAGACAGCTTGGATGGACATGCAGCCTGGCATCCAAAGCAGCTGTGACTCCCTCTGCCCTCTCCAGCACATCTCTCACGATCTGGCCTCCTGCAACTCCAGCCCCAGTCCTAAGGAGTCACATGCAGCCATGCCTCCAAGCCTTTGGGTCACCCATAATTGCTTTCTTGACATTTAGCTTGAAAAAGTGCCAAAGGGCTTAGCATTTTGATTTCTGTGCTACATCCTGTTCCTGACAACAAGTAAGCCCCGTGGGCTTCCACATGAGTTGGAACCGGTTCCTCCACCTCTCTGGATACTAAAGACTCTCAACGCTGGAAAGAATATTTGCTGTCTACCTAACTATGAGTTATGGACATAAATAAATTAACATTTGTAAAGAGGTTAAAAACACTCAAAGGCAAGGCACCCGGCAGTGAGTGGACGTATGTGCCTCTAAAGTGCCAGCTGAAGGGCAGCTTCCATGCTGTGAATACCAATGTCCTGGACTGTTCAATCCACAAATACAGGTTGGCCACCCTTTTGGATGACCCCACCTCTGCCCCACGGGCAGAAAGGTCTCAAGGGAGGGACGAGCCTGTGGGAAGCTCACTGGGGCTGTCTGTGAGTGGTCTCACTGCCTCCCCCAGCTCCACCTCTCACCCATCTGGGGGCTCCCAGAGGCAGAAGCCAAAGGAAACCAGTGCTGGTCTGTCCTGGCCTTAGACCAGTGGCCAGTGTACACTCTGAGCCTTAGCTGAACTAGTTACCTGGCCAAGTCCCCTTTCCCTGCCCCTCCCCACACTCATTTTTAAGGCTCTCCCTTGACAAGGAGATAGCACACAATAGGTGTTCTCATCTAGAAGTGCGCCAGGCCTGGAAATGTCTGCATGATGCCTCATCTTGGTCAAGGGGACTTGAGGGGAAGGATAAGAAATATTTTCCCCGTGATAAAAAGAAATTTGTGAAGAGAAACTCAGACTCCTTGCTCTCTCCCTTCCAGCTTTTGGAGATTGTTAGATGGGGATATGCTACCTGATGCTTCTGCAGCAACCATGAGGGCAAGACATGGCCAACACACTGCAGGTGACAGAGCAGAAAGATGGGACGATACTGGGGTCTCAGTGACAGTGTGGGAACACTGTCCTGGCTCCTCTAGACTCTGGTTCTATGAGATAGTTGTTGAAGTCAGTCTATGTTGGGCATTTGATTTCTGTGGTTGAAATCATACAAATAAGACAGCAAGTCATTTTACTCTAATGGGCCTCAGCAATTCATCTCTAAAATAGGGCTATTGGACAAAATGATCTCCAAAGTCCCTTCCAGGTTAGACTTTCTGGGTACCTTCACATACCACGTTTTTCTAGAAGCTTCCTAAGACTTCGCAATTACTTCAATGGTGATTGCAATCCTCAGGGAACCCGCAAGATTTCATTTCTCCCATCTACTGTGCACTTGCCAGGACCCAGGCTGCCAGCTTTTAGACACACCATCATGTGATCCCATGACAGTCTGTGTCCCATCCTGCAGATGCGGCTCCCTGAGCTTAGGGGCTGTGCTCAAAGACAGTGCTTTGGAACTGGCATCTGCGCACCTCCGAAGCCCAAGCCCTTCGCCACTGTGTGACTGCCTGTGCTGACCCTATTAAACAGCAACCCGAGGCCCAAGCCCCACACAGGCACAGGCTGCAAGAGCTCACCAGCAAATGCCAGGTAGAGCTGGCCGCAAGGGCCAGCACGAAAGCATCAGGCCAGCCGGAAGGAAGCCTGGGACGGGGCTGGAACTGCACAGCATGACCTTGTCAGAGCCTGTCAGCCCCAGGTGTGGGGAAGGAAGCTGGCCTTGTTTACCTTCCCCTTTGGGGCTCCGTGGTGTCCTGTTTGCAGGGGCCAGAGAAGCTCCGTGAGCTGGTCGCCCCACACCTTGTGCTGTTCAGAGGCTCTGTGGCCTATGCCCACCGGATCATGGGGGTGATTAATGAGCAGAGACAGGAGCGTTGGCCTGCCGCCCTGGCCAGGGAAAGTGATTTGCCAGGCGCTGTTTTCCTCATCAAAGGAGGCGAGCAGGCGAGCAGGCGAGCAGATGAGCAGGTGAGCAGGCGAGCAGGCGAGCAGGACCATAATGTTCCCCTCTGGCTGTGGCTGTGGCTTCATTCCATTATCTAGGCCTGAATTAATAGCAGCCAGGACAATCTTCTCCAGGGGGCTGGGCAGGAGGCAGGGGTGAGGGGACACAGAGGACAGAGGCAGGGAGGGTAGAAAGGAGGGGAAAGTTCTGTCTAGCTGCAGAATCGATAGAGGAAGAGGGTTGAAGATGTTAACTTGGATTATCTTGAATTTCCTGTGATAATCAAGACTTCCTTTCCCGGGCCCATCTGGGGACATGATGACCCATGACAGGCTGAGGGCACATAGCGATGCCACCCCCATGGAATGGCATTCCACTTTCTGCCAACAGAAGGGGGAGTGTGAGGGTCTCAGTTACACTGTTTCTATTCCTCTGTCCTAGGGAGCAGCACATTCTTGGGGAATCCAGAAACCTGTCATCTGAGGGTACAGACACACATGTAAGCATTGTAAGGAAGTCTCTCCAGCTCCGATGTGCACGTGGATGACCTGGGGTCTCACTAGGTGCACGATCAGATTGAACAGGACTGAGGAGGGAACCAGGATTCTCCCAGGTGAGGCCTGTGCTGCTGGACAGGGAGCCACCCAGTCAATAGCATGGGGCTAGTCCATGAAGCCTTGCAAAGGAGCCCAGGACCCTCCTGCCCCAGGGAGAGATGGGAGGCCTCAAGGTTAATGTGTTTCTGGGCAGAAATTAGAATGCTCCAGCCTAATAGCCACCGAAAAACAGTCTCTCTGTTACGAATGGATGGTTGAATCTGCTCCAAGCCTTTAGGCTGGCAGCCTTTATGCTGATGGCCAAATTCTGAGTGGCCACATCCCTGGGGAGGAAGGGAAGATGCATGGAGCTGCTCATCAGCTCCAGGGGCCCCTCATCATTTCTGCTATGTCCAGTTAGCCCCCATTCAATCCAATCCCATGCTTTCATTTCTTTGGGGAAATACCTAGGAATTGGAGTTTGATGGTTTAAATGGTAAATATATGTTTAACTAATTTATAAATAAGTTCTTTATTGAGATACAATTCATATGCCATAAAATTTTCTTTCAAAGTGTAGAATTTGGTAGTTTTTAGTTGATTGACAGAGTTGGGCAGCCACCGTCACTGTCAAATTGTGGGATATTTTCCCAGCCTGAACTGTTCAAGAAAATGCAAATTCGGGGCTGGGATTGTAGCTCAGCGGTAGAGCGCTTGCCTCACATGCGTGAGGCCCTGGGTTCGATCCTCAGCACCACATACAAAGCAATAAAATAAAGACATTGTGTCCATCCACAACTCAAAAAATATTAAAAAAAAAAAAAAAGAAAATGCGAATTCACCTATGACAGCACCTTGCCAAGAACAGAGCTCTATGCTCGTTTAAGCCTCAACACACAAGTCTGATTAATATCCTCATTTTGCACAAAGGGAAACTGAGTCATGGAAGTTCAGAGCTCCTCAAGATCACCCAGCTAGTCCGTGGCAGATCCACATTTTACACTGATGTCCAAAGTGTCTTTGACCTTCAGCTGGCTATCAGCTTTTCCCAGTTGTGGGGGACTGGCCCTGAGCAGCTGAGGGGGTGAGAGGTGCTGCAGGGAGTCAGGCCATAGTTCAAAAGTGGGAGTTGTTGTCCCCACCTCCTCCCAGTGGAACAAGGCTGAGGGCCAGAAAGCAGCAAGGAGATTCACATGGAGTCTGTGTCCCAGATGGGTGAGGAGTTTCCTGTGGTGCCTTGGTGATGGCCCTCTGGGTGGAGGATAGGTGCAGGGTGTGGTTTGTTGTAAACTCAATGCCCCAGCTGAAGCTGAGGGAGGCTGTGGACTCTTGTCACCTTCCTGCTCCAGCTCAAAAGGACTTTGGGACATTGGGAGGAGCAACATGCTAACCCGAGGTTCCTTGGGCAGTCCCTCTTCCCTCTGAGCCATGGAGCCCTCCCAGCCAGTCCCCAGGATGCTGCCCTGCTGGGCAGTGTGTGCAGCACACAAAAGATGGGACCACAGGGCCCCATTATCTCTCCATCTTTGCTTTTCACATGCCTGGGCTTGTCCCCAGACACCTCTAGCTGCACTCTGTGGCTCTGCTCTGGTGCCTGTCACCTCCTGAAGAGAGTGCCACACACTGTACCACTCATTAACTGCAGGAAGAGCTTGTCCCCAGTCCCTTCAGAACCACTTCTCTGCCCTCTCTTCTGGAAGCCCTGTTCCCTGGGCACTGAGCTGTGGAGCTGTAGTACTCATTTGGTTGTGAGATGCAGCATGAGTGACTTTTCTTTTTTAACATTGTGGTATAATTTACAGACAACGAAAGGCACAGATCTTTAAACCTATAGCTTGATGAGTTTTGACAAATGCATTCATCCATGTAACCTGTACTCCTCTCACAATAGAGAACATTTCCATCACCTAACCACCTGCCCAGCCCCTTTGCAGCCAGTCCTGCTCTACCCAGGTTCTCCTCCCCTTGGCTTTCCTTCTGCGGGTTAGCTCTGTCTCTTCTCTAACATCATAAATGCATTTACTTAGTGGCTAATAACTTAGAGCATTTTTTTAAACCTTATTCATCATTTACATTTGTGTGTGTGTGTATGAAGTGTTTGGTTCAAGTCTGTGCATTTCTTTTTTTGGGAGGGGGTACTGGATATTGAACCCAGGGGTGCTTAACCACTGAGTATAATTGAGCTCTTTTTTAATTTTTAAATTTTGAGACAAGGTCTTTCGAAGTTACTTAGGGCTTTGCTAAGTTGCTGAGGTTGGCTTTGAACTTGTGATCTCCTGCCTCAGCCTCCCGAATCTCTGGTATTCCAGGCTGGCATCACAGTGCCTGGCTTCAAAACATTGTTTTAAAAATAGTTATTGAACTGTAGGAATTCTTTGTGTGTTCTGGATATTAGTCTTTTGCAACTATTATGAATATCTTATTCTCAATCTATGGTTTGTCTATTTTCTTAATAATGTGTTTAAGCAGACATTTTAAATCTTGAGAAGATTCAATTTATCATTTTCTCTTTATTAATGCTATTTACGTCCTTTCTAGGAAATCTTTGCCTACAAGAGGTTGCAAAGGTAGTCCCTTATGTTTTCTTCTTAACAGTATGTAATAAGATTTTGGCTTTGACATTAGGTGTATACAACAACTTGAATTAATTTTGTGTGAAGTAGGGCCCAAGATTCTTTCTTTCCCTTCTTTTTTTTTTTTTTTTATTATACAGATAACCAGTACCATTTGTTGGAAAGACTGTTCTTTCTCCATTGAATTAATTTTCCACCCTGGTTATTTCTTACTAATAATGAAGTACAGTCAGCCCTCAGTATAGGCAAAGGATTGCTTCCAGGACCCATCTTGGATATCAAAATCCCCGATGCTCAGGTTCCTTAGATAAAATGGCATAATGTTTACATAGAACCTACACACATCCTCTTGGATGCTTCAAATCATCTTTATATCACTAATAATACCTAATGCAATATAAATGCTATGTAAATAGTTGGTACCCCAATTGTTTAGGGAATGATAAGATTAAGAAAATCTAAATATTCAGTACAGATATAATTTCATTTTTAGAATATTTTCAATGATCTGATGGTGGAATCCGTGGATATGGAGGGCACACTGTACAGATACAGATGACTTCAAATGATATGCTCTTGGTAGATTAGAGCCTGTGTAAAAGATTTCAGAGATCCCTTTATAATGAAGCCAGGCTCCCATGTGTGCATTCTGAAATCCTTTCTTGATTGGGAGAGAAGGACTCTGCGGCCAGCAAGCCTCGGCCTGCACACAGCCCTGGCACACCTGTGTCCTGGCCACAAACTCTTCATAGTCAAAGCTGCAGCAGAGACTAGGGGGCTTCGGGGGCGTGGTCAGTGATGACTGGAGAGGGTAACACATTGATTTCCTTCTCTGATCAGGGCCTGCCTTGATTTCTCCTGGTGACCTCAGTGTTCTTCATTTTGATGTGAGAATGTCAGGCGCTCCCTAAGGCTAAAGATACACGCAGCATTTTGGGAGAAGGCCACGGATGGTACTCACCATTTCCTGCCTGAGGCTGCAGAGGACAATGCACTGGTCAATATTTTCTCAGCCGTCTTTGGTTCTTGGCGGATTCATAGCACCATGGGAAGGCCCTGGGGCTTTGGTCTCACAGAGGGGGCCTTAAATTCCAGCTCTTCTACCCACAAACGGGAGAACCCTGGGCCTGGGCAGAGGTGAGCTTCATGTTCCCAACTTCCACACAGACCCTGTGCCTGCCTTCCTCAGAGATTTTGTGAGACTGAACTGAGGTGTGTAGGGTTCTGTACATGATTCTCTTAGTCTTGCTGGCCATTTACATTCTAGCCAAAGTCGGAAGGCCAAAGATCATGACCTCCATTTTAGCCTTGAGATTAAGGCTCAGGGGTGTTAATGACTCATCTACAGCAAAGCTTGGCCTCGGGCTTGGTCCAGGCTTGGTCCGGGGCTCCCTCCTGGCATCCCTGCTCATGCTCCTCCCTAGCAAAGCCCTTGAGCTCAGAAAATGGCAGAAGAAAGGAGCAGAGCAGGGCAGCCTCATCCACGTGGCTGGAAATCTTGACTATGGCCCCTTCCTTGACTGTAGCAGGGCCCATCCACTTTTGCCAGGGCCCAGAATGAGTCCCTGGTTCTGAACGTCGGGGTGCCGAGGCAGTGTGTGGAGAAGGGGAGCAGAAATGAGACTGACAGCGCAGACTTGGCCTTGAGGTTTCCTTCAGGTCTGTCTCTACAACCACTCCTTGACCATAATCATGTCATACCTGGGTGATAGGGAGGGGAACGGGGCCGGCCCTGGGGCCTTGAGGATGGTATGCGATGATGCAGCACCAGGCCTGGGCTCATTGGCCTTGTTCATGGTTCCGTCTCTAACACACAGAACAGCGGCCCTGCTCTCTTGAGGGCTGAGCAAATGCAGAGAGCCGCACCTGGCCATTGTGAATGGCAGCCAGTGTCGTCCCGTGAGCACTATGATCAGGGACAGCAGTGCCTCCCACCACTAGGAAAGCAATTACAGTTGTCCCTCCACATCTGACAGGTACTGGTTCCAGGATCCCCCACAGATACCAAACCCCACGAACACGCAAGTCCCTGTGTGAAATGGCGTAGTAATTGCACAGGACCTGCACACACACCCCTGTACTTTAAATCATCTCTAGGTTACTTAGAATACCTAAAATAATGCAAATGCTCTGAAAATCACTGTTACACTAGTTTAAAGAATAATGACAAGAAAAAAAAGTCTGTACATGTTCAGTACAGATGCAATTTTTTTTTCTTCTGAATATTTTCCATTCTCAGTTGGTTGAGTCCATGGATTCTAAGTCCACAGATACAGAGTTGACGATGTGACCTGCAGATGGGCCAAGGGCAGAGGGCCCTGGTGAGTAGCAACCAAGTACAATTTGAGTGATGATGGTCAGTGGGGTGACAGAAAACTCCTGGTGCCTGCCTGACTTGTGGTTGTCTGGGTAAGCAGAGCCAGCTATGGGGTATTTGGAGGGAGGAAGGAGGGAAGGAAGAAAGGGAGGAAGGAAGGAGGGAGGGAGGAAGGAGGGAAGGAATGGTTGGGGAAGGGAAGCCTGGTCCGGTGTAGAAGGGCTTCCTTCTTGTTTCTTGATGGCTTGGATGCCAGCCCCCTTGGGGAGGGTCGGCCATCTTGACTACCCTGATGGTTCCAGGACTAGCAGCCCCAAGGCACAATATAGGGGTCGGTCTAACAGGGCCTACCCGAGCATGGACAGAGAAAGGCACCCCTATTGTCTTTGTGGCTGTTGTCCCCTCAGGCTCTCTGTTCTCGGCTGAGCTCTAACTGGTCACACAATTTATCACTATGGCATCTGAGTCTCTGGCACCTGCTGATCTCGGAGCAGCTTGCATTTTCAGAGACCTGTCACAGGGTCAGGCCATGCATGCACCAGGACACTGGGACCTTAGCTCTGGGATGTGGACGTTCAGAACGTCGTTCAAGATGGGAAACACTTCACACACCACTGTCTCTCAAAAGAATCGGTGACAAGCACGCCAGAGGCACTTCTGCACATGACTGCCACGGCACAACAGTCACGCTCCAGGGCTCTTTGAACAGGCCCCTCCAGCTTCCCCTGAGGGGCAGCTACCTTGGCTGGACCCCCGACCCAACCCTTTAGAGTGATGAGGCTCCAAAGAAGCTGTCCACCTAGACGTGTTCAGGATGTTGGATGCAGAGTGGCAAAACGCCCTGGAAACCCCAGTTCTGGCCCAGCTCTCCCATGCTTAACTGGTATTGTGTCCTGAGTGTGTCATTTGGTTTCTTTGAACTTTAGGTCCTCATATATAGATTAGGGGGAGACATGGATGTCCTCGAAAGCTGTTCCAGTTCTAATGGATCATGGTTTCCTCTTTCTCCCCTGGATATTAATTGGAGTGGGGGGTCCTGATCAATGGCTCATCAGGGACGGGGTTCTGTCCCACTCAGCACTCGCTGCAAACCTCTGAAGCAGGACTGTTATGGTGCCATCTGACACAGAGGAAATTGAGCCTCCCCAAGGGTCAGCGATGGCACTGATACTAGTCACCACATTCTATACCATGAGTTTCTTGAACTGCAATGACTGTTTGTGTTATGAATCAACTTACCTTTTCTCTCTGGTTTTCATCACTTCTCTGTACAAAACACATGGCAACGTCAAGAGCTAGATGTTCCTCAGGCTCCGTGGCAGTAGGGTAGGCCCACTTCTGGCCTGAGTGGACCCTGAGAGGGGTTCATGAGTTCTGGAAGCTGAGTTCTCACAGAAACAGCATAAAGGCCTGAGGAGCACCTCCTGGTCACCTCCTGGTTACATGTTTGGCCCGAGTCCTGCGACGACTTAAGGCCTCTGTTCCCTCACTGGCAACATTTAGATAATGGTCGAATGCACCTCTTGGAGTGCTGAGGGAAATGTTCAAGAAAGGCCCCTGTGAGCTGTCTCAAATGTGAGCCCCACTGCAGCTCCCAGTTTAGGGCTTGGCACGAGTACAGCACTTGACAGAGATTTGCTCAGGTTGTGGGCCAGGGGCCGGGTTGATTTTGCCTGGTACCTAGCTTGTTTTGTTAGGGAATATTAATGAATGCCTAACTGGTTGTGAGGAGGAAGGGGTGCTCCAGAAATGCAGCCCAAGGCTGGAGCAGAAATGGTCTGCTGGTAAATGCTGTGTGTTCCCACGCAGATCCACCCGCTGGAGGAATTTCACCCAGTGGGACTCAGGACCCTGGACAAGCTTTGGTTCCAAGTTTGGGGTATGGCTTCCCTAATTCCTCTGAAAACCCAAGGGCAAACTCCAAGTTAATAAGATGCCAGCTGAGGCATCCTTCCCTTTGGAAAGAAGCTGTCACCTCCACGTGCTCGCCAGTAATGGCCACCCCTCATCAAATATTTATCCCAGCACTCAACGGTCTTCATCAGCCTCCAGCGTCTTCCCAGGGATGGAACCTGATTATTAAAACTGGTCATGAGTGAAGCAGGCAGACTACAAAGTGCCCGGGATGGAAAAGGGGGGTGGTCATCAAAGTCCCACATCCTTTCTTAAAGGTCGCCTTCCTGAAGCCAAGGCCTCCTGCTGGGAACAGACCTGCAAGGAGCTGGAGGGCCTGGCTCTGTGTGTGCCTCCCAGACCCCAGCAGCTCTCTCTCCTTTCTCTCTTCTCCAGTGGGGCAAAAGGCAGCCAGACCCAAGCCCTGGGGCCAAGGGCCTGACTCCAAGCCTCGGGTTTATGAAAAGCAAATGGATACTTTGCCCAACTCAGAGACGTTGACTCCTTTCACTTTTAAGGGAAGCCCTGGCATTTCACCAGTGCCCTCTTTGAAGCCTGCCCTTTGCAAAACAGAAAGAAAGGAGGAAGGAACGAAAGCTTGTTCAAGAGCCTTCCTGTACGGACATGCTTTGCAGATACCATGGGTTTGGTTCCAGGACACTGTGATAAAGTGAACACTGCCATAACATGGCTTGTATGAATTTTTGGGTTTCCCAGTGCATATAAAATTCATGTTTACATTATACTATAGTCTACTAAGTATGCCATGGCGTTAGGTTTTAAAACCACATGCTTGACAATTAAAAATACTTTATTGCTAAAAAATGCTAATGATCATTTGGACCCTTGGAAAAATGGCGCTGATAGGCTTGTTCGGCACAGGGTTGCCACAAACCTTCTATTTGTGAAAACATGATACTGTAAATTTCAATAAAACAAAGCACAATAAAACAAGGTATGCCTGTATTGTGTCCCGAGATTCTGATGTCCCGCTGTGTGGCTTCACTCATTACATGGGTGAAGAGCCTGTCAGGAAAGAAATCATGCCTGGTGCTTAATGGAACCCAGGGACCAATTAACCACACAGAGAGCCAGTGGCTAAGCATTTCAGAAAGGAGCAGGAGGGAGCGCGTATAGTGCTACTGCTCCCCCTTCCCCCAAATGAAAGACAAATGCTATGTCAACACCTTCTCAAGAGTGATTCTTTATTTCCTGAAAGTCCTAAAACTGATCATTTATCAAAAGATGACTGATGTTCCAGGTCACAAACAATAAGCTTCCTCTTTCAGCGAATCCTGGAGCCCTGAGAGGCCACAGGCTGGGCGAAGTGGTCACATCAAAACCGCCCCTCCACACCCAGCAGCTGCACGGCGGCTTCCTGCACGGCCTGGTGGACATGTGAGACCTCACTCTGGGACAGCGTCCGTTCCATGTGGCGGTAGGTGACGCGGTAACAGTGGCTGATCCTGTGGGTCCTACAGAGGGGAGAGAATGCAGGTGGGTGAGGGACACACATCTGTGACTGCAGAAGCTGTGTCGCCTGCTAGGACCAGACCTCCCTGACAGCAGTGGGGACCTGAGCCCAGGCCCTGGGTACCACCTACATCTCATTAGGGAAATACCACTTCTCACTAATGACCTGCAGCCTTTAAATGCTTCGGGGTGAGGGCAATGGGTAGGGAAATATTAGCCTGAATAATCAAGACTGCTGGTTCCTGCTGGACCAGATGCATCCGAGTCCCCTGGGACGGGAGCTTTTGACAGATTTGATTTCCCGAGCTAAGCCCTAGAGAGTCTAATTCAGCAGCCAGGAGCAGGGATCTGTGTTACTGGGTTTTTCTCAGGCTCTCCAGGTGACTCTGACGAGCAGACAGGATTAGAAGTCAGTGCCAGTGGCGAGGCCGGAGACTAGGCTGAGGGGTGTCTCAGCACCCCCACAGGCCACAGATGATCATGTCACATATGTGCCTTGTAGACAATGACTTTGGTCTCCTGCTTCTGCATGGTGAACTGACGTGACCTTTATGGAACAGTTGCGTGATTCTGGAATGTGTGGAAACCACAGCAGTGGAGCCGGCTATTTGCGTGACAGTTGCTGAGACACACTGTAGGTTTATGTCATCAAAAAGACCAGGAGGCAATGGGCTGGCCGGCCTGACTCTCCTAGAGCTGCCCCTCACTGGCTGTGTGGCCAGGGTCCTGCAGCCTTCCCTCTCTGGGCATCTACACTTCTGTTTATTGGGACATCAGAGTCACAGGAATTCCTCTTCCCCAGCTCTCTGCTATAGCAGAGTCAGCCGCAGCCCTGCTGCCTCTTGGGTGAAGAGACTGAAGTAAACCAAGTGGACCCAGGAAGACGCCCTGGGGTGACATCCAGTTCTGAGCCTGACTAGGAAGGGGCCACATGTTCTCTGGGTGGGCCTTCAATCATGCCAAAGCCTTGAGCAAGCAGGCTTCATGTGGGGGTGGCCACCTCTCACCCCTACAGGAAGACCTGACAGTCTCCATCTTTGCTACCTGAGCACAGAGCCTTTGCTTCTGGGGGCCTCCAGATACTGCACAGAACTGGGGTTCTCTCTCATCTTTCCTATCTCCCTCCCTCTGTTTTAATGCCAGACTCCTGGCTGGGTAGAACAGTGAGGTACTGCCTTGGTCCTGACCCCTCAATCTCTCCCTTACCCCCTCTTCCAGTGTCTCCTCCCTCTTTCCCCCACCTGGGCCTGGTCATCTTGTTATTTCTTCCTCCCACATACAGACCCTTTCAGGAAGGACGAACTCCTAAGATGTAAGGGGCTGTGTCTTCCTGAGATCTTTGCATTTCAGCCAGATACAGAGCCCCTGTTTGCAAGGGGCCACAGGAGGAAGTTACCCTGACATGCTACAAGAACCAAGCTGGCCAGGGCAGTACACCAGAGAGCACATTCCATTCCCTCAGCAGGCCCAGCTGCCTCCTCTATCAAGAGAGAGAAGGAACCTCCTCCCACTTGCCTCTGTTCCAGCCAGCTTAGGCCAGGAGTAGAAGACTCGGGCCTACCATGAGAACCACAGACTCAAGGAGCTGAAGGCGCTTGCAGCTCAGGCAGGAAAAAGGATTTCTCAAAGAGAGGGGCGCCCTCAGTGACCAGCCTCAGTGCTGATCAGAATCTTCTGGTTCTTCCACACCCACAAGGCAGCATTTTTGAGCCCAAATGCTTCTCACTCTTTCACTTGCCCTGACTCCGACTCTCCTGTGATAACAGCAACAGTAGCAGCAAAAACTGTCGTGGCACTTCTTACCAGGCACTATTATAAGCCTTTTGCCCATGTGAACATTTAAACATCACAACACTGTCAGATAAACAGCATTATTCTCTGTTGTACAGCTGAGGCACAGAGAATGAAAATAACTTGTCCAAGCTCACACAACTAGTAAGTTGCAGGGTCGGGTGCAATGCCAGGTACTCTGGTGGGATGTAAAACAGCACAAATTGCTGTGGGAAACTGTTTGGTGGGTCATCAAAAAGAATTATCATGTGGCCCAGTAATTCCTGGGTATGTACCCTAAAGAATTGAAAGCAAGTATCTGAACAAAAACTGTGGAAGAATTTTCATAGCAGCTCTATACACAACCACCCAAAGGTGGAAATGTTTATCAAGAGATGAATAGGTATAAACAAAATATGGTATATCCATATAAAGGAATATTATTTGGCCATAAAAAGGAATAAAGTACTAATATAGGGAAGGGAACTAGATATAATGTGGGTGAAGTTCAAAAACAAGATAAGTGAAAGAAGCCAGACATAATAGACCTTGTATTGCATGATTCCATTTATATCTAGACCAGGGAAAGCTACAGAGATAGAAAGCAGATTGGTGACTGAAGGGCCTGGGAGGAGGAGAGGATAGGGAGGAACTGCTTAATGGGTACAGGGCTTTCTGTTCTTTCTTTCTTTCTTTTTTTTTTTTTTTGAATACCTTTATTTTGCTTATTTATTTTTATATGGTGCTGAAGATTGAACTCAGTGCTTCACACATGCTAGGCAAGTACTCTACCACTGAGCCACAATCCCAGCCCCAGGGCTTTCTTTTGGGGTGATGAAGCTGTTCTGGACTGAGAGATGTAATGGTCATGCATTTTGTAAATGCTAAATGGCATGAATTACACTCTTTCAAAATGGTTAACTTTATGTTCTGTGAATTTTATCTCAATAACACAAAAGCAGAAAACAAAACTGATTTTAGAGCCCAGCTATCAACCATCACACTTGACAGACAGCTACACACATCTCTCTTTTCTTTCACACCTCTAATCTCTTCCTCATATCTCAGTGTGGGGGTTCTAAATGCTCCCCAAAGACTCATGGGTTAAAGCTCGGCCCCCCACCCCTGGTCTAGTGGGAGGTGGTAGAAACTTTAAGTCCCAGCAGGAGGCCTTCGGTCACTGTGGGCATGCCATTGAAGGGGACAGCGGGAATCAGCCCCTTCTTCTTCCTCTCTTTAATGGCAGAGGGTGAATGAGCCCTCTGCCATTCATGCCCTGCATCATGTGCTGCCATAGGCCCAAAGCAACCAAAGTATACTGTCAAGGACTGAAATCTCCAAAACTATGATCCAAAAGAAACCTGTCACCTTTTTTGTTGATTTACCTCAGACATTTCTTTTTCTTTCTTCTTTTTTTTTTTTCAGTACCGGGGATTGAACTCAGGGGTACTCACCACTGAGCCACATCCCCAGCCCTATTTTGTGTTTTATGTAGAGACAGGGTCTCACTGAGTTGCTTAGCACCTCGCCATTGCTGAGGCTGGCTTTGAACTCGCGATCCTCCTGTCTCAGCCTCCCAAAGTGCTGGGATTACAGGCATGTGCCACCATGCCTGGCTGCCTCAGACATTTCTTACAGTAATGAAAAGCTGACTAACACACCCAAGTTGCTCTAAGTAGCAATGAGGTTTGAAAACTACTGGAAAAGCTCACTTCTTTAAATTACTCAAGAAAGAGATGGATGAACTCCATGTTCTTTTTCTTTTTTATATATATATTAAAAAGACAATATATATATTAAAATGAAAAAATATATGTATATTAAAAAATATATAAAATATATATAAAAAATATATTAGAATAAAAATATATTGTAGATGGACACAATATCTTTATTTATTTTTATGTGGTACTGAGGATCGAGCCCAGTGCCTCATGCATGTGAGGCAAGCGCTCTACCACTGAGCCACAGTCCCAGCCCCTCCATGTTCTTTTTGGCTCAGCCCTTTAACTAACAGGGAGGACATAGGTGGCAAGTGCTTGGAGTGGGACACAGGTAGAGCAGGGATGCTTTACTAAAGGTCTCTCCTGCTTATAGGGTCATTGAAAGGTGCATTGGGAAACCAGGAATTTGGGAAAATTAGAGGGCTGAGAGGGTAAGAAAACAAGGCTATGGCCCTGGAGGCTACAGCTCAGGCCTTCTACCTCAGGGCTTGGGGGCACGTGGCTGCTATAGTCTACCTGCCAGACGCTAAGGGGCCCAAATTCCAAGACGAGACACTCCCTGAAGGAGAGAATGGGCTGCATTGACTAAATAAAGAATTTTACAGGCAAATAAATATTCCCTTTTATGTCCTTCACTGCTTCTACTTGTGGGAAAAATTAGTATGATTTCCATTACTAAGTTTGGGAGGTCAAATTCCATTATAATAAGATTGATGAGAGATTCTAAAAAAGAACAACTTTGTGTGCTAGAATTTCATTGCATTGGAATGTTGGCTAAAATGAGTTGGTTGCTGGCTAAAGCTTGAATTTTTTATAGCAATTTTGGTGTAAGCGTCTTAGAGTGTTGGAGCTTCAAAGGGCTTCAACTATTACTAGTTCACTCAGGGATTCCTTTAGTCATTCAACAAACAGCAGGCTCCAGGCACTGAGCTGGAAAGAGATAAGCACATGGAGGGAATCCAGTACCTGCTCTCAACCAACTCACGTCCAGAGGCTGAGAGGCCAGGGGAGGATGGACAGCAAGAGGGGCCTTGTAGTTGCTCAGCTGTGCAGTCAGCCATGCCCTACTCCACATATAACCTCAAGCACTCTGAGATTTCAGCAAATGAATTTTCCCTCTGGTACTTCCTATGGGCATTGGAATGCTGCTGTTTGTTTAGTCCAGTGCCGGGCATTACAGGACCTGCAAAAGGAATTTTGACCATTTTGCGTGTTCAGGGCTTTCTGCTAGTGAGGAGAACATGGGGCACAGAGCCACATTTACCGCCCTCTTCTCTTCCACTTCCTCTGGGCTCCCATCAGCTCCCCCTCTGAGAGGTGCAACCTGGCTCATGAGACAGAAACACGATTAAAACCTTTTCTGGAACTTTTGCTTGGATCCTGTTCCCCGCTCCAAGGTGATTGTCAAGGTCCACCCAGCTCTACCACTCCGCAAGTCCAGCTTCTCAAGCAGAAACTTAAGACTTGGGGCTGGAGGGGCAGCCTCGAGTAGGTGACTGAGGAGCTGGCAGGAGGGTGGAACAAAGCATCAGGGGGAGGATTCTGTGTTTTGACGTGTTCTCCTCCCAAAGCACTAACTTTAGAATAAGGACAAGGATGTGTAGGTGCTGAGAATAGTCAAGACTGGTTCAGTAAAAGTTTGTCAATATTATAAATGTTTTAAATGCGTCCAGCAACCCTACTACTGGGTATATGTCCAAAGGAAATAAAATCAGTATGTTGAAGAGAGCCGCAGATCCATGTGCATGCAGCACTATTCACAAGAGCCAAGGTAGGGAATCAATGTCAAGTGCCCATCAATGGAAGAATGGTAAAAAAAAAAAAAAAAAAAAAAAAAAAAAAAAAAAAAAAAAAGTGGTGTTTATACATGTACACACACACTCACCCAGAGGAATACTGTTTGGTCTTAAAAAAGATGAAATCCTGTCACTTGTACTAACACAAATGAACCCAGAAGACAATATGTTAAGTGAATAGGCCAGGCACAGAAAGACAAGTACATGTTCTCTCTCATGTGGAATCTAAGGAAGCAATCTCATAGAAGAGTAGGAGAGTAACTGGCAGAGGCTGCGGGGGTGGCAACAGGCAGAGATTGGTCAATGGGTACAAAGTTGCAGTTGGATAGGAGGAATAAGTTCTGATCTTCTATTTCACAGTACGATGACTATGGTTAACTATATTGTATTGAATATTTCAAAAACAGCCAGAAGAGAGAATTTTGAACGTTCTCACTACAAAGAAATGATAAATGTTTGAGGTGATGGATATGCAAAATATCCTGATTTATTACACAGTGTATACATGAATCAAACATTACACTGTATGCCATAAATATGCACACTTGTGTGTCAATTAAATTTTTTTAATTTAAAAAAGCTGAACAATAAACATTTTAAAATGAAAAAAAATAAAATAAAAAGAGTCCCTTTCCAGGTCTTTCTTGTTTTTCTTCTTAAGGAATAAATCTATCAATGACCAAATTATTGCAAAGGGCATCACTGATCCCCAGTTCCAAGTGCACCATCAAGGGATGCTGTAAAAGGACTCAGGGCTATGGAGGCTCTCTAGAAAGAAGGAGCGATGGGTCAGGATTCCAGTGAGGGAGGGAATACTTCTATTACACAACTGCTTGGTTTATCCTGGCAACCAACCAAGCTCTGCACTTGAAATAAAACCCTTTCAGTGGGATCCAGCCCAAACCCAGCTCCTACAACATCCACAATAGTCTGCTTTTCCATCTGTGGCAGAGCAGCTACTGCATGTTCTTGGATGGTGTGCCCGACACCTCCCAGAATAGACCAGGCATGACCAGTAGTCACTGCAGACACCACCTATTCATGCAGGGATTACTCAACAAGAGAAGATGCTGTCAAGGGGGAGGTTCCATTTGCAGAGTAACAAAATTGGGCTTCCCTGGCTCACTCTTCATCTGACTCCAGCTTGTGGGAGGCAGAAGCTCCCTCTGCAGCCCCCATATCAGACACGCTGTGCACATTTGGGAGGGTCGATTTCTGTAATGCTTTCATGAGTGGGGACCCGGGTAGGAGAGGATGGGGACTAAGTCCATGGTCAGTCCTGAAAATGCAGAGCTGCACCATGAGGTGCAGGGTGGAGAGGAAGTTGACTTTGTAGTTAAGAGACACCTGGTTTCAATTCCTATTCTGTTTTGCTACCTGTGAGATTTGGCCCAGTTTACATAACCCCTTGTGCCTCAGTGAGCTCATCTGGATCATGAGGCCAATGACATTTGCTTCCTAGGTCTTGTGAGCACTGAGGGAGGGAGGTATGCAGCATGTTAACACAGAGCCTGGCCTCCATGAGAAGAGGATCAACACAGTCATCCCTCTTCTCTATGGTGAATGCATTCTAAGACCCCAGTGGGTACCTGAAACCACAGATAGTACCAAACTCTAGAGATGCTATATGTTTTCTTATGCATACATATATATGATGAAATTTGATTTAAAAATTACATACATTAAGAGATTAACAATAGTAACAATAACATAGAACAATTATAGCAAGACAATTAAAAATTTGTTAGCATTGTTACTATTGAGATTTGGGGCCATTATTAAGTAAAATAAGTGTTACTGAACATGAAGCACCATGATACACAGTTGATCTGCACAGTTGATCTGATAACTGAGAAGACTACTAAGTGACTAAAGGGTGGGTAGTCTATACAGTATGGGTACTTTGGAGAAAGGATGGTTCACATACTGGATAGGGCAGAGTGAGATGGCATATTTTATCACACTACTCAATGTGCAATTTAAAACTTTATGAGTTGTTCACTTTTAGAATTTTCCACTTAATATTTATGGACTGTGGCTGACCTTGTAAAACTGAAACTGCTGAAAGCAACACTGCAGATAAGTGGGGACTAGAGTGCTTACTTGTTTGTCTCATCTTCTTCCTTTATTTGTGCGGCTTATTAGAAAGAGGAAAAAACTTTGGAGAATGAAGTATTGTATTATTTTGGTGTGTTTCGTTTAACTTCCCTTCATAGGCTTGGAATCTGACCCTGGTCTGAGGATAGCAAGAGCGTCCTTCTAATAGAGCATGAATGAATGCTTAGTTTTGGCTACAAAAGGTAAGTGAAAAGTAGAAGTTAGGGACAGAAATGAGTTATTACCCCATATTGGGCAAAATTTAAAGTAACAATCTGGAAACTAAACAAACTTCTCTCCCCTCTCTTCTTCTTCTTTCTTTCTTTTTTTTTTTTTTGGTGCTGCAGATTGAACCCAAGGCCTCATGCATCTCCAGCAAGTGCTCTACCACCGAGTTACACCCTCAGCTTTTCTTTTCTTTACCACCCCTATTTTTTAAAAAAGCCAAAAAGAAAGAGGAGAAAATAAAATTCTGATAATAAAAGTTAGGGTCTTATTATTCATTGTTTGCCTAGTGAACTGCTCTGGGTTTTATTTTTAAATAATTATTTTATTTCTGATTAACATGACAAAGGACTAATATTGAGCATGTAGCAGAAACTGAAAACACTTAACAACAAAGAAATAAGCAACTGAATTAAAAATGATCAAATGATTTGAATAGAAACTTCTCAAAATATGAAATACAAATGGCAAACACATCCAAAAAACAATGCATGATATCATTAGCCATCAAGCAAATCCAAATCAAAATGATAACTAAGTGGGCTCTGGGGCTCCTCTGGGCTCCAGCATCAGCTAGAGGACAGATAAGAATCTGAAGGAAATGCCTTCATGCAGGAAATGAGCCAGCCATTCAGCCAGCATTTCCAGAGACTGGATGAAAGGGAAGGGCTGAGGCAGAGGCTCAAGCTGCATTCATGATAGAAGAGATACCAGTGAGACAGATGCAAGTTGGTTCAATGAGGGGAGATGACAACTTGGCAGGGCCCACCCTGACAGCCATCCTGTAACTAACTGATGGAGCTCGAGCTGTAAGAACAGACATTCTGGACACTTTTTCTCCCTATCAACTCCCTTCCTCCTTGCCCCACCCCCATACATACATACTCTCCACAACTAAGAGGGGTTCAAGGTCTCATTCTCAGAACGCTCCTCTTCAGCCTGCCCTCCCTGGGGCCTGTTCTGAGCAGGCATCTCCCTTTGGTTCACAGCTACTAAGTTTCAGAGTTGCTTTTCCCTGTTGCTGCTGCAGAGCTTGCAATTTCCTCCCAGAGGGATTTCTGTTCCTTGGAGTCAGTCACAAGAAACCAGACCAGATGGTTCCTCTGACAGTTACTGCCTTGGGAAAGACAACTCCAATCCAGACCCTGATGGAGGCAGGGCCAGAGGCGGGGAGAGGGAAACTAGCTGGGCCACCCCCCGTCCAAGCCCAGCTCTCAGTCAACCTCACGTCGGCAACTAAGATTTCCTTAGAGACACACATTTTGCAGGCAAGAAGTGCTTTTTAACATCAAACACTTGCCAAGTCCTTGGGGAAGTTTCAAAGCACCCCCAGGTTTTTATTCTCATCACTCCCTTAACTTCTGGTACTTTGAGTGAGCAGCTCCTGCCAAGCACCACAGAGGGAGGGAGTTCCTATCCTTGCCTCCTACAGGATGAGGCTGAAGTTCTGGGTCTTTGTATGTATGAAAATAACTGCTTTGGGGAAATCTCCTAATGGAATCTCTTGGGAAGAGGCAGAGGATGTAGTCTAGCCTCCTCCTCCTCCTCCAGATCCGGGGTCTTGGGCCAATTCTTCATCTCTGATCCTGGTTATCATTTGAGGATAGAGATAATACACCCATGAGGCATTTGAAAGGACTAAAAGAAAAATATCTAGCAAAGTATTCAGCATAGTTCAGGCTTACAGTTAATGATTGGTATGATTATGTATGTAGTTAAAGGTAATAGACTCTGCTTTGGCCCACACAGAAAGACCTGAGTGACAAGTGATCTGAACTTCAACTGCCTCACCTATAAAAACAGATCAAGGATACAACAATGCAACAAGGGGGTTGAACCTTGAGGACATTGTGCTCAATGAGATAAGCCAGACACAAAAGGACAAATCCTGTTTGATGCCACTTCTGTGAGGTACCTAGGGATTGCCAGGAGTTGGTGGGTGAGGAATGGGGAGCTATTTGGTGCAACAGTCATATGCTGCATGATGACATTTTGGTCAGTGACAGAATCCCAGAATTTCAGTTTGGGAAGGTAAGAAAATTCTAGAGATGGATGGTGGTGATGTAATGTGAATATGCTTAATGCCACAGATCTATATATTTAAAAAGTGGTTAAGTGCAAATTTTACATTACATACATTTTATCACAATAAAAAATAAATTCGAGGAGTTTTGGCCTGAATTACCTAGTTGATTATTACTAAAAGTGGGTATTAGAAATTCACATCATAATGAAAAAACAAAAACAAAACAGACAAGTATGCAAATGGAGGGACAATGGCCTTGGTTGTACAGTGACTTCTTTCTGTCGTCCCCAAGTAGAGCATCTCATGATTTCATTATCTCAGCAACTAAGATGCCCTGTATTTTATACAAACAATTTTTTTTTAGGTCCCCTCTCATAATGCTATGGCAGGGTTTGACCATATTTGACCAGTTCTTTTCAATTGTTCCATTGTGTTCCAAACCATTCTCTTCCATTTTTAACAAACTTGAAGTGATGCCCCATTTTGCACAGATTTCCAAAGCTCTGTGCTTTTCAGTTGTGCAGAAAATTTGGAAGGGATTTTATTTTTCTTTCTGGCTTAGATCTGCCGAGCTAAAGTCAACAGAGCTAACTTTAACTATGTACTGTTCCAGGCAGCTTCCCAATCTTGTTGACACTTTGGAGGATGAGTTAGGTTACAAAATGGAAGATTGGTGGCAGGTAAAGAGCTACAATTCCAACTCAGCCAATTGATCAGCAATTATTCTGCACAGTCAATTGATGGGCAATTATTTATTCTGTGCTGAGGTAAGCAATGTGGAAGATACAAACAGGTATATGATTCACTTGATCAATACATGAATATTCATGCAGAGGCTGCTCTGTGCATGACCCAGTGGCAGTGTGAGGGGAAAGCACATTCCAGGGTTATAGGAAGGATCAAGCTAAACAGTCACATGCTGCACGATGACATTTTGGTTAGTGACAGACCATGTACACAACAGTGGTCCCAGAAGATTGTATGACATAGTGGCCTCAATGGTCATCTCCATTTGTGTAAGTATACTCTATAATGTTTGTACAGCAACAAAACTACTTGACAAGACACTTCTCAGAAAGAAGCCCCATTGCTAGGTGATGTGTGAACTTCAACTTCTTCATCTGTAAACATGGACCACTGATAATGATGCGTGCAATGAGGTGGCTGAACCTTGTGGATGTTGTGCTCAGTGAAATCACAAACCACTTGGGTATTTAGACACCCATACATGAAAAGACGGTATTCAAGCTAAATATTAAATAAATGACACAAACTGTAAACAACTCAGAGGTCAGAAAAGACTGGGAGAGGAGACGAGATTAAATCTAAATCTTCAAGTACAAGTAGGATTTTGACAGGTGAAGGGCAAGGAGCACAATATAGATGGCAAAACTCTACATGTGGTACTGGTAACAGAGGCAGTCACTGTATTTCAGCAAAGAGTTGCTGAGCATATGTTTCAGATAGAAATGGCCCAGTGAGGACCTGTGCATGATCTACCAGGGAGGACAGGTTCTACACAATCAGGACGAAGCTGGTTTTGCTTATGGCACGTGCAAAGGGTGGTTAACCCTGCCTAGGAGACACTGGAACAGTTTCACAAACTGATGCCAACTGAAGTGGCACTGGAAGAATGAGAAGTGAATTTGTGACATGGATAAGTGGTAAAAAAAAAAAAACAGGTCATTTCTGCCAACGGCACAGACAGAATCGTGAGCATTCATGAACAAGTTTAAGGAGAAGCCAGTGGTTCATAGTGGCTAATCTGGATGTACAGAAGATAGACTATAGAAATGGCAGGTTGGGAGGCTGTAGGGTGTGTTGGGGTCCCAGAAAGGCCTGATATTTTTAGTTAAGAAAGTTTAGCCAAAAATTTATATTTAAGCAATCAGTCAAAACAACTGTGTCCAGGATCAGGTCCCTATAGAAATCCTTTTAAGGGTGGAAGGACCTTGCTTCAGTGCATAAGAAGGCTGGCCTTCAGTTAACTTCAGACATCATTCTCTTCAAACAAAAGAGAGCTGTTAAGATGTTACTGTCTACCATGCCATCCCCCTCGTGTTAACAGCTTCCCATCCGAGGACCATGCTATGGAGCCATCCTTCACTCCCGTTATTCAGGATTAGAATTACCCATGACTGTGTTATGCTCTATAAGTTTATTCCTTCAGTGACTAGTGGATAAAAAGGCTAAATATTTTAGGACTCAGCATCAGTTAATATTGAAAGAATTACACATCAGTAAAAACAAAGTTCTATACATTTCCAATGATGCTGTTACTTTGCAAATACCTCTGAGGAGGAACTGAGTCTCATTAATAGTGTGATCTCTTGACAAATAGTGAGTGACAATTTGAGGGGGAGAGGGACAAAATAAGAATTTGGCTCACAAGAAGAGCTTCCTCTATCCATAATATTTTAGACTGGAATATAGTAGTGATATCTTGATTCAATATCATATAGGTAACATGTTTTGTGAAATCACAGAATCTAAGACAAGGGGCCCTAGAGATCTTCTGGTCCATGCATGAGTTCTTTCTACCAAGTCTTATGTAGGATGACTTCAGAGTCAGCACGGTCCAGGTTTCCACAGCATGGACTGAGAGGGAGCTCCCCTTTACACTGAGCTGACAATGTGTCATGTGTTTCTCTTTGTTAGCCCTGGATTCCCTCCAATCCTTCTCCCATGACAGTCTTTCAAACTTCCTACCAGCAGACAAAAAGCATCATGGCCCTGGGGAGTGTGTGTCAGGGCCCACAGTGGTCAGAGCAGAAAGGGACCTCAGAGGCAGCACATGCCACATTTAATATTACTGTCTCCAGAGTCAGACATCTGTCCACCATCCATCTAGCCACCCATCCATCCAATTCACTAATAAATTCATTCAGCAAATAAATAGTAAACATCCACTCTAAGCCATGAATTCTGTAAGTACTGAGGACCTAAAGGTGGAACAACACAAAACAAAAACTGGATACAACCTGGCCTGTTTGGAACTCAGTCTAGCACAGGAGATAGGTTTTAATCAAAGAATTACAAAGAAATGTGAATTACAACTGGGCTACAGTTTAAGGAGAAAAGGTACATATTGCCATAAAGCTATATTAGAGCCATTAAGTTAAAGGCTACAGAAGGTTCCCTGTGTAAGAATCATTGAGCTGAGACCCCAAAGAGAGTGGGAACCAATGAGGTCACAGAAGGTGGGGGTGGTGGGCAGTCTCCCTGGCAGAAGGCATATGCAAAAGTCCTGGTATCTAAGTTTAAATCCTAAGGTTTTCTCCTCTGAACTACAGGGTCTTAGCTGAATCCCTTGCATTCTCTAGGTCTTGGTTTCATTGTCTGGAGAAAACAGTTCTCCATGTCACACAGGGGACCATGGTGTGATGCTCACTTCAAATTCACTACTTTGAGCATCACTGACTGAGGGCTTCTTAGATTTTTTTTTAAGTAGCAGAACCCTAATCTCTCTGCCACTTGACACTCTTCCAATCTGTACCCCCTGAATTACACAGTGCAGTTTAGCAGAGCTAAAGCAAAGCTGCTCTAAGTGAAGTGGGCATCAGATCCTACACACTTGACCTCTGCTTCCTGCCTCTGGCAGCCTTCTCCTCCAGCAGCTCTTCAGAATCCCTGACGCTCTAAGAGGGGCAATTTAAATACCATTTTGACTTCTACTAAAGAAAGCCAAGCTTATAGAAGCAATGATGTGCCTGAATACATTTCTGAATTTATAAGTCCAAGCGAACCTGCTTAAGATATGGCTGAAGCTCATTTGAGGGTGGGGCACATTCTTTTAGAGAAAAAGAAATCCTTGCTCCTTCAGGACTTAAGGGAAGCGAGATACAGCAGAAAGTTGAAAGGATGCCAGACACCTGCATCCTTACCTCAGAACTCTTTTCTACAAGACGAGTGACTCAGCCTGAGTCCCTTCACTGCTCCAGGACTCAGTTTCTCTGATTTACAGTGGGGATCACAACTGCCTCACAGTTTTGCTGTACATTAATAGGCTTTTAAAGCAGTTTTTAATTATAAATCACTATTTGCTGTTATCATAATAAAAGGCAGACTTTGTTTTCACAAATGACCAAACAACACGTAGGGCTAAAATTGGTAAAGAGAAGTAATCTTTTTTTTTTTTTTTTGGTAGCAGGGATTGAACTCAGGGGCACTCGACCACTGAGCCACATCCCCAGCCCTATTTTGTGTTTTATGTAGAGACAGGGTCTCACTGAGTTGCTTAGTGCCTCGCCATGGCTGAGGCTGGCTTTGAATTTGCGATTAAGGAGAAGTAATCTAATTGAACAATGTTCCATATGTGTTAAAAGAAAACAGAGCCATAAGTAATAAGATACATTTCCTAGTGTGACTTATTATAGGTCCTATCAAAATTCTTAAAAGATTTTTAAAAAGCATTCCAAACAGCCTTTGAGAACTGGATACACGTACATGGCCTTCAACATGGACTATTGGAGGTGCTATTTACTTGGATTCAGAAGCTGTTGGAATGTTGGTGCCCTTTACTTTATAGCCACACCACTGTTATAACACTTTCCTGATTCTTAGACCAACTATTCACCTGAAGAGCCAATGAGAAACCCACAGCTATGAAAATTTGCCTCAAAACCTTGTACAGTTTATATAAGAAAACCCCTTTGAAGTTACAAATATGCATAAAATTGAAGCTACTTTGTTAATAATGCCAGTAGAAAAATAAGGAAATTACCAATGCTAGGTTACAGAACTTCCAGAACCCAAATGCTCACAGGATCTCACTGCTTATGACCTGCATAGCAATCCTGAGACAGACTGTGTCAAGTTCTGCAGAGCAGGAAACAGGCCCAGGGAGATGAAGTGACTTAGCAAATGCCACAGCTAGAATATAGCCTGGCTGGGACTTCACTACCTTGTCGGGAAATTCTGCTCATGTTTGTGTCCAAGGTACATTATGTTCAGCTTATTAATGTCCACAAGTGTCACTATCAACTACCTGTAAACAGAGCTATCACGGTAACAGTTATCTAACAATGAAATTCCAGGATGCTTCTAGAAGTATGCCCACAACTTTATCATAAAAAGGAAAAAAAATAATTTAATAGTAAATGTTACTTCACAGAGAAAATATAGGGAGCAAAAAGGAAGAAAAAGGGAAAGAGAAAACATGTTAAAGAAAGAATGATCTATTGTGTATTAAGTGTTAGGCACTTTAATGTGTCTCATTTTATCCTCACATTTAATAGAAAATATAGAGAAGATGGAAAGACAGAATGAGAGAAAATATACAGTTGACGAAGCCAGAAGGTCAGGCCTGGAAAACAGAACACAGATCTACAGGTTGTGAACTGAACAAGCGAAAACGCCAACTTGGTTTAAAACTGGCAACTAAGAGCAGTAGGACTTTCCTTCTAAGAGCAGAAGGAAAGTCCTACCAATCACCTGAGAGGAGGGCACATCACAGTACTTTAAGGAAGCAAAACTTACCCCAGTGTAATATTCTTACAGAATTGCTCAGGTTGCGCTTCACAGAGGTTACTTCACGAGTAACAAAGGCTTATGGATCACTCACTATGATACTCAGGTGCTGAGCTAAATCTATATCTACATCCATTATCTCATTAACTAAGAATTATCACATGTAGATTCTATCAAAACAACTACTATTTCCCTTATTGTGCAGGTGAGAAAACTGTGGCTCACAGAGGTTAAAAGTGATGGGGCCAAGGTCACTCAAGTGTTGGGTAATGGAGGTAGGATTCCGACTTTGGTGTCCAGCTGCCTCCAAGGCTGTGCTCATGATCCTGGGTGGGGGGCAATGTGTGATATTAGAGGCCAATGTCTCAGCTACATCCCTATTTCAAAGACTGGTATGGAAACTTGAGGGAATACTTTTAAAATGTGATTCCATAAAAAAGCAATTTGCATGGGGAAGGAGACTGGGGAAGATTTTTTTTTTTTGTAGTCTTGTTATCCTTGGATACTACTTGGATAAATCTCAGTCCTTTCCAGATCTCAGTAAAATAGAAGTCATGCTATTTGTTTCTAACGACTCTCTCACTTAGGAAAAACTGAAGTCATGTGGGTGAAGCATTGTCAGCAACTTGGAACAAAGTACTAATAAAGCAAAAGTCAGATTCAATAAAATGGTTTCAAATATTATTGAGTTGCAGTTGTCCATTTTCAATCTCAGTGAAAAGCAGCGCTCTTTTTTGTTATTTTCTTACTTCAAGGAACAAAACATTCTTACATTTCTGGTGTACTGGAAAGAAGCTTTTCAAGTTGAATTTTGTCCATTCTGAATGTTTTAGTGAAATTCAGTAAGACTGTCAAGGCTTAACTTCAAAGGCAAAGTGTCCAGATACCTCAGTTAAAGCTCAAGGGGCACTGTGACACATTGTCATGGTGTGAAGAAACTACTGGTGTGGCTCATGGATTTTCACTGGGCAAAGGAATGAATGCAGGCTGGGAAGAGGGTGTGTGTTTGGACAGATTGCTAGAACAGGTGGAGAGTGTGTCTGTTTCCTTCCTCACCACAATCTGCCTAGGCATGACAGTTAGCTCAAAACAAGACAGTATGACTTAGGAAGGTTCTAGAATGAAGGAAGGAAGAATCAGATAAACTAAAGGACCTACTGCAACATAGACCTAGATGTGCTGAATAACATAAAGAATGTTGCCTCTTCAAATAAGTAGATAGCTGAGATGATTAGATAGTGTGGGCAATATCTACAGGTACAAAAGTGAAGAGCTCTCACTGCAGCAGTAAGTGCTCAAAGCTTCAGCTGCCTGGCACAGAGAGCAGTCTCATTTATTGGAACCTGGAGTTTGGATATTAATGTCCACCTGAGAAAAGAAGACGAGGGCTCTGGATCACATGAAGCAAGAAGCTGAAACAAAGCCTTCTATCCAAAGTGGATATGCCTACTTGATGTAACAGTGGACTAGGGGGAAAAATACCCATGGTACAAAAGTTAGAGGAAAAGCACCTTGTCTCTGTCTGGATACTGAGAAAACAGGAGTCTACTCTAAAAATCAAACTTCAAAGTGTTTCTCATATGGATTTTTGGGTAAAAAATATACAATACCTCAGAATTTCAAGCTGAGAAATTAACATAAAACTGGTCCTGAGGAACTATTAACCCCAAGATGGCTGGCAGAAAAAAGTGCAGAAACAACCCAAAGGACAGGGCTGGCCACATAGGGTCAGGAAATGGTCCAAAGTACATAACCTCACAGTCCCAAATTACAGAACTGAGAGGAAACAATACATCTTTCATATGCTACAGTCAGTAGATGTAAAAGACATAAAGATTAGTACTTCAAGGATTTCAGACAAAAAACCATACAAAAATATGTTTAAAATGATTAAGTTAAATATCCAAAAATGTTTAAAATGTTCAAAGACATAAAATAACCATATGAAAAAAGAACAGCAGTTCTGAAAAAGGCCTACATAAAAATGTATGGAAATTAAAAATATTGTTATGATTTCAAAGTGAGGGGCTAGGATTGTGGCTCAGTGGTAGAATGCTTGCCTTGCATGCGTGAGGCACTGGGTTTGATCCTCAGCACCACATAAAAATAAATAAATAAAGATATTGTGTCTATCTACAACTAAAAAAATTTTTAAAAAAAGTGAGTGGAAGGCTTAAGTAACATTAGACACAGTTGAATGGAAGATCAGTAAACTGGAAGACAGATTGGAGGGACTGATTAGAATGCAGTAGGGAGAAGTATACAAATAAAAAATATAAGCAAGGTTAAGAATCTCATAACATACCATATGAGTACTAAAAGAATATAGAGATAACAAAGAGGCAATATATGGAGAAACAATAATAAGAAGTTTCTAGAATTAATGAGATTTTTGGACTCTCAAGGAACAATAAGCCCTGAATGGGATGAGTAAAAAGAAAAAGTGCATTGTATACACTGTAATGAAACTGCAGAACACCCAAAAGAAAGAGATGACCTTGAAAATAACTAGAGAAAAATTGGAACCTTCAAAGGAATGGCAAGGAAACAGACTTCAATAGTCCCCAAAAGGTCAGATGGTAATGGCAAAATACCAACAAAAATGTCACCATATATTACATCCAGCTAAGCTGTCATTCTAGAATAATGGCAAAATTAAAATATTTTCAGACAAAGTGAGACAGAATGAGAAAATTCATGATTCCATATCTTCAAGAAAGACCTATGAAAAGTTTATTTTGGGAAGAAGGAAACTGAATTCAAACAAGGAACAGAAGTAAGAAGCCAGCAACAATCATATGATGGTCGGATCACAACTCAGCGAAAACTTGGCTTACTTTCCACTGAGACTATTCTAAAGCTGTGGTTACAGATGTCCCAGTTTTTCAGGGAATCTCCATCTTAGATGGTACTCCCCGAATTTCCCTAAGTTGATGTGAGCAGCTCAAAAAGGTGATCTCCTGTTCTAGTAATTACCATCAATTCCAGCCTCCCAAAGCACCTGCCTGATCAATGGAACACCCTGTGAAATAACACAGCCAAGGGGCTAAGATCCCAGCTCTGGGGCCACACAGACCTGCTCTCAGAACATACTAGGTGATTTCATTTTGGCAAGGCACTGAATCTCAGTTTTGACAACTTTAAATGGGATTAATAAAGCATACTTGATAGATACAAGTTTTGCATCACTTAATGATTGAGAAATGTATCCTTAGGTGATTTCATCATTATGTGAACATACGAGTGTATTTACACAAACTAAGATGGCTATGAAGTCACTAAGCTATCTTATAGAATCACCTTTTTGTACTGGGCCATCATTACCTGACATATCATTCTGCAGCAGCACATGACCACATGTGTATAAGATCCTAACATGGCACCTGCCACAAAATTAATATTCAATAAAAAAGTAGTTACTGTAATAATTGTTAGCATTTAAGAAAACTTAATTTATTTAATGAGAATTACACACATTTACCTTAAAAAAATTCTGCATCTCTAGACTTACTTAAAAAGAAAAGAATAAACAAGAGCACTGATGCTAACTGAAATTTGAATGTTACATGCTAAACACTGAACAGGCACTTCACCCTGGCCTGTGAACATCTCCAGTACAGGACATCTAAGTAAGACCTCTTTCAGTACCACTTTGGAGCTGGTTCAGGCTGACTGGCACTCTTCAGGAAAACTACAGGGAAGTGGCTGGTGAGTCTCTCTGAAAGACTATGTTAATAGTGCTTGATTTTGAAGATATATCCTGGTTGGTTTTGCTTTTGTAAATCACTCTCTGCAGTAATGTCTGGCCACAAGAAAAATCAAAACAGAGCAGAGAGAGATGACAGATCTGCTGTTCCCTTTTCAACAGACAGGACACAGTTATGAAATGTGGATGCATGGTACAGGGGCAGGGATGGGTGGCAAAAGAAAGGCTAGATTACTGACAGCTCCAAGCCACAGCTGATCATTTCTACAATTCAGTAAAATACATCATTCGCCTTAGCCTCTAGGTATAGACAGAGGTCTACTTCGATGACAAAAACAGCAACTTGCAAAACACAGGCAAGTGTCCAAGGAGAAAGTTGCTACAGAGGGATCTAATATCTTATTGGCAGACACTGAGCAGAGCTCTACAGCTGGAATAGTGGTTTAAAAATAAATTCTGGGTCCTTAAGCAAAAATGTCAAAGAGGGCACCACTTTGTTTTATCTTCCAATAAGATGATGTTCAAAGCAGAGTCACTCTGGTAACTACCTGTTTTCAATCCATTTTCACAAAACACATATGTTCTTTCTCTCCTTCCTCCTTCAGTCTCAATGCCCTGAAATGGAGATTGAAGGGACTTTCCAGGACCTAAAACAGGAGTCCTACCTTGTTAGGGGCACTTTCATGCAGCTCCCTAAGTCTCAAACTCTCTTACATGGCATTATGCTCATCACTACCATCAGAGAACAGAGCCAGGAGGGCTGTGTGACTTGCCCACTCCGTCCTGGTACATGAGGCACAGTCTCAGGGCCTCTCTAGGATATCACACTCCCCTTTTCTATGATGGCTCTGGGTGCCAGACACGGTAGCACAGGGAAAAAGCACCACCTGGGTGTCAGGGGGTTTGGGTTCCTGTGACTGGAGCTCCCTGCTAACCACCTACGTCACCCTGAGCAAGTCCCTAACATCTCTGGGCCTCATTCCATCATCAGGACTAGTTGGGCATCAAGATCCCTGGCTCCTCAATTCTAGGAGTCTCCAAGCTCTTTTGTGTCCATCTCCAGTAAGAACAGACAAAAAGTGGGCCTCCAGGGGACAGCACCTTTCTAACTCACCGTGGACCCTCACATCTGCTCTGGTCTGCTCCTCTGTGGCCATGACCAGTGCTGATAACAGACAAGGGGATTAAGGTCTGGGAGACCTGGCTGTTGGAGGCGTCTGAAGTCAGCCTTTGCCACAGCCGTTCTGAATAAGCAGTCACAAAACTGCTAATTGGATTGGGCAAGCTGCTGAGTCACTGTCGTGTAAGATCAGGTCTCTCTGTACTGATGATGAGGCCTCGTCCTGTCAGCAGCTGCCTTTGTGATGAAGAACAGGAGTGTGCGAATGCACACCGCAGATCATCTTTCACAATTTATGATGAGTAATTAAAATCTAACAGACCACAATTAGAAAGCATTCACCACAACCTTATTTTGCCATTCGTTTTTTAATTAAATACATCCCATGATTTAGCTCTTACTCTGCATAGACTGATGGGGCGCGGGGAGAAACGTAGTAGTGTCGGGCACCCTGATGGGTTGGTTCTGACACCTTCCTGGAGGAGGAGGGTGGAGAGAAGAAGCCTACATGTCTCCATGTCTCCTGTGTATCACTGATCTTTCACTTTTTGGGATCTTTGCACATCCCAAGGGAGATGTTAAGTGAACTTGCATCTTCCACGGACACTAGGTACCAGATACACTCAGGGGAGCCTGAAAGGAGGAGGTGGGACAGAGCTGATTAGGGGACAGCTTCTAATCTTCCAGCATTGACAAGGTGATAAGTGGGAGAAATGTACCATTATGTCACAAAAAAGAAACATTTAGTAGGGCACTCTGGTACAAACTAGGACAGAGGAAGTAATTTTTAAATGGAAGAAATTTAGAGTCCATTTCCGTGTTATCAATGGCTTATCATGAATAATGACTTAGTGCCTGGCAATGTCCACGATGACTGTGGAATCAAAGCCATGGAACACGAGTGTGGGGAGTGAGGGTCCTTGGCCAGGATCTGTCTTCCTGGCACAGCCTGGGGTTGCTCTAGACTAGCAGAGGCTCCCACCAGGCCCACCCATGCAGCCACAGTTAGAGGATAAGTATTTATTCATCTGCCTCATAATTTGGAGCTGGGCATTGGGAGAGATATTCCACTCTGTAGGCTTAGGAAGGATCCATGGTTGGAATTAGATTTACTAACTATCATTTAAAGGGTTTCTCACCAGAAGGAAGGCTGGTGAGGACAGACTGGAAGGCAGTTGGCATAATAGCTCCTTCTTGAGCTTGCTTTTTCCTCAATAAGAAAAAGTTGTCTATCACTTGCTGGGAATTGCTGCATTTTTATTCTTTCATCAACCCTCAAGTACCCAGGGCAGCAAACACCTGACCTCAAGCTAGAAAATGACATTTGTATAATAAACTAATAGTAGAGACAAATAGTCCAAGTCTACTGGTTCAAGTCAGTTTATCAGCCACTATTGGCTTTCCTTCCTAACACCAAGGAGGTTTGACTTCTATGATTTCCTCCAAATAGCTGAAATCACTGATGGATGGTTTCTTATGTAGAGTTATATTTCAAAAACATCATTTACAAGACTCAGTTTGGGGGGCTGGGGTTGTGGCTCAGTGGCAGAGTGCTCGCCTAGCATATGTGAGGCCCTGGGTTCGATCCTTAGCACCACATAAAATAACTAAAATAAAGGTATTGTGTTCATCTACAACTAAAAATATATTTTAAAAAAAGACTCAGTTTGGTCCTACTGTGCTTGCTCCAACCCTCCAATCCAGAAGCAAAGTGGTATATGGTGTTAGGATTCCATCCCAACAAACCCCACCTCAAATCTTATGTTTATGCAGTTCACCTTAACATGGGGAAATGAAGCACAAAGTTCTTGATTGAGTTAATTGGGAGCCTAGAAAAGCAAATTCCAAAATGGGGGTAAGGAAGGACTTAGAAATCCTGAAGAAATGGGTTTACCAAGAGAAGTGCTTTGCAATGAGACAGAAGGTTGAAAGAGCCTATTAAGAATCATTTTCCATTCCTTTTCCAGGCAGAAATAAAAAGTCACCAACAAACTTGTTTGATTTCCTGCCACCAAACTCACAACCTGCCCCATATTTATATCAATCCTTTCTTTCTCTCTTTCTCTCTCTCTCTCTCTCTCTCTCTACTGGACCCTACCCTACCCTACCATAACCTCCCCAACTCTCCCATCAGACTTAGACAGCCTGAGCTAGCCCATCTTAAAGCATCTTGCTGTCCACTGAACCTCATCTCTGGGTATCATTTTGAGTTTCCTGAAAATGTCCATCTCACTATCCAACACCTCCCACTTTCTGGTCCCCTGCAATCCTGTCTGACCCAGGGGAAGAGCAAGGACTGCAGTCCACTTGGTGCTGTGTTTACCAGGTGGCATGTATGGTGCAGGGCTGGGGCTGCATCTCCAGAGAAGTGCTCCTGGTCATTACTCCTATCAGGGCAAGGGCAAGTTCAGGGCTGCTGAGAATGCACTCTTCTCTCTCTGTGTGCCCGACACCTTCCATTTCACTGATGGCTGCTCATTCCTCATGTGCCCACATGATGTGCCTGCTGCTCATTCCTCATGTCCCTGCTCCCCTCTCTATGTGCACCCTTTGTATCATGATGCTCCTGTGCTGTGACGATCTGAGACTTGTTTGTGCCCCAGCCTTCACTCACCCTGAGAAGGCAGAGACTACGCCTCTCTTGCTCACTGTTGTGTCCCCGGGACCTAGCATGATGCTCAATCCATGGGCAGGCTCATGAGACGCTTGCTGAATGGCAGGTGAAAAGGCCTCACCTAGAGGAACACCCGCAAGGAGCGAACCCACCAAGGCCCCACACCTGCAGCCTCCCAGGAGCTCTGCTGCCCAGCCAGCTGGATCAGTTTACTGTGGTCCTGGGTGAGGTCAGCAGACAAATGTGGGCGCTGTGTGTTCTGCAACCGGCAGCCCGCCAACTGGTACACCTAGGTTTCAGCTTTGGGATGGAGAGGATAAATATTTTTATGGCCTTTTTTCTCCACAAATCATAAAAATGCCAGAAAGAAGAAGTTTTCATGCTATGAACGAACTTCTAAAAACAACAACAACAACAACAACAAAACACCTTCCTGAAAGGCCTGCAGCTCAGAAGGCGTAGGCCAGATCTGGGGCCTCGCCAGGGCAGTTGGCTTCTCAAGAACCTGGCACAGCCCAGCTGCCTCCTTCTTCTCATCTGCAGTGGTATCTGCCCCAACGAGGACCTAACAGAAGGAGGCAAAGGCAGAAGTCTCTTGTGAGTCTCCACCATCTCCAACACCTTCCATCTAGGCTGGCAAAAGGATCAGTGAGGCACTGGGATCTCCCTGCTCCTGGTCTTCTCCAACCTCACTGTTGGCTTCCTCCAACCTCTCTCCTCCCCCACAGCTGTCATGATATTTTAAAAATAAAAATCTCACAGTGTCCCTCCCCTGCTTAAAAAGCATGATTAGGCTGCCACCACTGTTGGTATAAGGAACTCCTGCAGGCCTGGTCCCCTGTGTCACTCTCCCTCCTCCCACCCCTCGCTGCTGCACTTGGAGCTAACTCCCCCTGCTTGGGATGCTTCCTTGGAGGAGGGTCAGTCTCAAGTGGAGGTGAGCAGGAACTGAGGGTGCATGGTTCAGCCCTCCCCATCTCTCCCTGTGGATTGGCCACCTTCTGGATGCATGCTCATCCCTAGAGACAGGAGGGGAACAGGTTTCAGGGAGGGCAAATTAGGGAGCCTGACTGTAGCTAAAATTGAGCCATATCTTTTCATTTTGCCATGTTGGCAATAGAGCTGTATTTTGGTCTTCACCTGTCTGATTCCTAGGTCTACTTCTCATTTACATCTGAACTTGGCAGAGGAAGAAGGATGCCATTTATTGAAGCCTCAAAACATCAACAAATGCAGTCTGTCACTGTTTCAGGCTGACTAGATGTAAACTAGAAAGAAAAGTGTCGAAGGCCCAGTGTTTGCCCACAGACTGCACTTCATTTGTGTTTGTTGAATGCATGAATAAAAAGTATTTGGGACTGGCTGGTGATAGCTGAACTAACTTACTTTTGGTTACTTTCTGAGCTCTGTCATTGACTAGCAGTGCGTCTCTGAATAAGTTACTCAACTCTCTGAGCTTCAGTTACATTACTAGGAGAGAATGACCTGGTAAGTACAACACGCTCAGCAAATTACCTGGCATCCATTGAGAATCAGGGTTAGTCCTTTTCATTAACAATTTTTATTCTTGTCCCTGATTCTGGCTTGCAATCATGATGCCTGGCTGAACTTGAGCCTGGCCTTCAACACCCTTGGAAAATGCCCAAGGTCATCCAGCACATCAGCTGTGCAGTCAGCTCCCCAAAATTTCAATATTATCTTCTCCATTTTCTGTATGTAAGCTGGCTGTGCCCTTTGTACCAAATGTGCCATCCTTTCCTGTTACTTATGAGTTCCTGAGAAACACTTATTTCTAGCTTTTGTTCAAAACAGAAGGAATCATTTTCTCCTTCAGGCAATAATGAAAAGCGGGGTTCCTGATGCCAATAGGTAAGGGTCATGGCGGGGTTGGGGAAAGGCTGGAGCTTTGGGAGGCACAGGCTTTTGTTCTACAGCAGGGACAGAGACAGGAAGAGGAAGGACAGGGGTCAGTGGGGTAGAAGGGCTCAGACAGGGACAGAAGTACAGCAATGAGAGCTCTGCCCAGACGGGGGCTAAAGTGGCTTGTAGGCAGATTTTGAACAACATTATTTGTTAGTCATTTCCGATGAGCTTTTCATCTTAGGAAATGGTCTGAGATGAAGCACAGACTAAGAAAGGAATGAGCTCAGACTTAGGGAGAGTGGAGGCTTTAGATGTAGAATTGAAAATCAACTGATCTCTAAATTCAATAATTGAAAAGAAGAGGCACCATGGAAATCAAAAACTGGGTTGATAACTCAATATAGATTGGTGATCCACGAGGAAGGATTATTTAGCAACAAAGAGAAGGCTGATGGTGGCCATCTGCCCACTTTGTCCTTCTGACTCTCAAGAACATATGTGTGCTTCCCGCAGGTAACTGACTCCTCTGATCTTCAATGCAGAGGACATGGTGGTTGCTTCTGAGGCATCTGTTCCACCTTCCCCCATTGTAGTACCGTAAGATGTGGTCTCTAAGGTGGTTCTCCAGGGTCCCTTCCACCTGGTATGCATGCCCATGCTGTTCCCTCCCATACTGCACCAGGGTTGGCAGCATTCTCTGCAGCCACAGGCCTGGGGAGGTGCTATTACTTTGGTTGGAAAATCCAAGCTCTTGCCACCCTCCTTGGCTGGGGGACTCTGAGTGGCAGGATCTGAATGGCAAGGGAAGGGAACAGAAAGCCACTGTCTGGATTATACTCCAAGTGCACATGAGCACATGGCAAGCAGGCAAGAACCTGCCAATGTCAAACACGCAGATGGGATGCCATTAGTACTGAAGACCAGTGTGTGTGCACATGCCCATACACACCTTTTAAATTTTCTCTTCCATCCACCATCTAAGGACTACTTAGCTATCATGCCAATGTCCTTGTTCACAAGGGCAGGCTCCAGCTGCTCCTAGCTGAAAGCCTGCCTGGCTTTGGGCTGGTCTCAGCAGTGGAAAAAGATAATTATGTGCTAGTTGTCTGGGAATGTAAGGTATCAAATAGATTAGTAATTAAAATAATGAAAGTAGTCATCCAGGCTGGAAGATACACTTTGTCTTTTAAATAGAAGACCCTAAAGAAGGGGTAACGTGTGAATTTGAGAGGCGGCCTGATTGATCCCTCTCCGAGCTCTGGCTGGGGGAGGCTTGTTCCACATCACAGGCGTTGGGGTTTTATTCACTGGTGACCTTTCCCCAGGGTTCTCTGACTATCCCATACTGGGTCACAGAGGACTGGCTTCGGTATGAAATGTGGCTCTAAAGGCCCACTGATTTATTTATCCTCTTCTCTGCAGTGAATGGACATTCTGTGCCTTCCTCAAAAGAACTTTTGATTTGGCTGTTTTTGAAAATGAGCTAATAAAGAATCAATTACAAGAAACATACGCAAACGGATGTTGGTATTTACGTATATGGGATATCTACAAAAAATAAAAAAGGTCATTTAAGCACAGGCACACCTAATGAAGTGTAGCTGCTTAGATGGCCCACCACAAACGTGGTGTGCCCAGGCTCACGCCCCACGCAGTACAAGGACCAAGGAGGAGGTCATGGCGTGGGGTGAGCGGGGCACTTATCCCCTTTGCCTAAAGGCTCTGGAAACCATTCTGAAGGTTTGGATTTCCAGGAATCTTTTTAGAGGCCATTTCCCCAGAGAATTTGGGATCACAGACACCAGAAAGTAGAACAGGGCTAATACATCTTCATTATGGCCATGGTCCTAACTCATGCTTTTAAGGGCTTTTCTCTAGGATGCCATTTTGTGGGTGTATTTGTGGATGTTCATTATGGCATAAATGGTGGAGACCATGGCATCACAACATTACTTTTCCTAAAGAGTGCAAATGCTACCTGTGCATGACCCATTTGGGGAGAACAATTGGGATGATCATCACGGTTTCCTTGGCCATGGACATATCATTGCCAAATCCAAAATGGACCTTGACTGGGACATTATCTGTATGATTTTTCATTATACCAAATATTTATGTTTTATGCACTTTTCTGCATTATGTTTTATGTACTTTTATTTGGCGATAAAAATGACTTGAAGATTCAACATGCTGTTTCCTATGCTGTTTCCATGGCTATGTGCCCAAACACAGGCCTGCCCTGGAGCCGGAAGCCACACTGTAGGAGCCCCGGGGGCTTGCTCTGGCCTCCCTGCACTTGGATTCAAAGGGAGAGCAACAGTGTACTTCCTCCTGCCTCCCAGGACAGGAAGTGCCTTCCTCATGACCGCTTGGTCAGGGGATGTCAGACTGGTCAGGATTTGGACAGGAAGCAGGGGCAGGAATCAGAGAGAAATGCATTTGCGCCACAGCTCTGCTACTTACTAAGTCCTATGGCCTGGGGAAGTTACTCAACCCTGAGAAGCCTGTGCTTCCTTGTCTATAAACAGAGGCTATGGCAGTACCAATCTTAGGGGATCAGTGTAATGGGTAATTTGCTAAAAGACTGATCCATATCCTAGCTAACATACTATTGGCTGTGGTAAGAGAATTTCCAAATTCTGTTAGCCTCAAAGAATGCAGAACTGTGTTGAATCCAAATTCTTTTGGTACGAGTGAAGTAGGTGAAAGGGTGTCCCCACAGCGGTGACTCTGGCTCAGAGTCTCTGCCTCTTTTTCAGCCCTGTTCTCCTGCACATGGCAGTTTCATCCCCAGACCTGGGTCAACATGTCTACCTTCTCATCCACACAGGAAAACACCCACCTGAGCTTCTCTCAACAGTGGGGAAGTACTCCTATAAGGCCTCATATATCACACAAATCTCTGGTCTGAGGTGATCAACCATTCCAAAACCAATCCCAGTCAGGTGGGAAGTACCGTGCACTGATTGGTGCAGACCTGGTAAGAGTGGGGGCCAATGCCCTGAAATGTGGGCTGCTATCCATAGGTCAGGGTGCCAGCGTGTTGAGATGGAATGTATACTGAACATTACACACATGGAATGTTCTTGGTAGTAGTTGGCACTCAATGAATGGAAATTATTTCTGTATAATGGTATAAATATCCTTGTATAGAATATCTTTGTTTGTCACATCTTCCAAGGAGAAATGCTATAGTTTAGATCTTAAATGTCCCCAAAAGATTCATGTGTTGAAGGTCTGGTCCCTAATCCATGGCACTATTGGGAGATTGTAGGAACTTAAAGAACTGGGGCCCACTGGGAGATGTTCTGATAATGGGTGGGGGTGCCTCAAAGGGATTTGTGGGTCTCTTCTCTTTTGGTTCCAGCCATGAGTGGAACAGCTTTGTTCCACTATGTGCTACCTTGCCATCATGCTAAAAGCAACAGAGCCAACTGACCATGGACAAGTATTCTAAAACTGTAAGCCAAAATAAAATTTCCTCTTTGTAAGTGGATTGTCTCAGGTCTTTTGTTATGGTACTAGAGAGCTGACTAACACAAGAGCGAAACAACTAACTTTAAACTCAGCATGTTTTCAATAAATATTCTCTTCAAGCCTCTGTGGCATCTACCAACAATGGTCCCTCTTATGAAGACACCCTAACATGAAAATAATTTCAGTGCAAGTGTGAGCCTTCAACAACTGCATTAGAAGGAACATGGTTTTGTTCCAAGCCAGGCATGTTACTGATCAAATGCCAGCATGAAACTTTCATACAGTTATTATAAAGCATGACTTTCACTTTCTAATAGTCAAGCTGTTTTGTACAGTTGCAAATAGCAACAAAACTAGGAACACTGATGAAGAGCTTGTGTAAATCAATACAAACACTGTGGCCTTTCAGCCACTGTACAAAGAAGATGTAAAATCTTGGCCTCATCTGTTGTTCTCCTGAGCTTGAGGCTGATGTGCCCCAATAGGGTGGGCTGTGGGGACCCCAGTCTTGGAGCCAAGGTAGAGGAAAGAAGATCTCCTTGGTTTCCAGTGTGCCAGTGTAAAGGATAAAAGTCACCAACTTAAAGCTGTCCCACATGGGAATTTTAGAGATGAGAAAAGTGGAAAGCTCAAAAAGGAGCCAAAGTTGCTATTTAATAAGATATTGGAATCCCTGAAGGACTTGCCTCAAGGTTCTCGAGAGGGTTTGAGATTACAGCTGGGAGAAATTTTCAAAACTCAAATTATTAGTTGTAGCCTACCAGGCAGTGAAAACTGATATTGTTCTTGATCTGTAAGACCCATATATCCTGCCCCTGTCCTTATACAGTAGTCCCCCCTTATGCACTTTCCTAAGTTTCATTTACCTGTGGTCAATTGAATTCTGAAAATATCAAATGGAAAATTCCAGAAACACACAATTCATACATTTTAAATGACTTTTATTACAGTATACTGTTATAATTGTTCCAGTTTACTATTGTGTTGGTAATCTCTTCTTATGCTGATTTATAAATTGAACATCATTGATATGTGTGCATAGGAACACACACAGTAGGTATATATAAGGGTTTTGTACTATTTGTGGTTTCAGGCATCTGTGGAACATCACAGAACATGCACCCCATGGTTAAAGGAGGAAAATTTGCTCCAGTATCACTCCCTATTCCCACCAAGCACATATACATCTGGAGGCAACTCACTCGACATCAGGCCAAAGTGTAATTCTCCCAGGAGTATTGTAACCCTGTTACTCGATAGGGTTAGGGACACCTGCTTCTTTTCTTCTATATCTGAGAATTTCTTCAAAGACTATGACTTTTTTTCTATTTAAAGTAACTCATATGGGATATGAAATTTACCTCTTTAGAACAATGTCACCTGATTCTTTTTCCTTAATTATAATGCCCTCAAACATAGTTGCAGGCCTTGGAAAAGTGGTGGTGGGGTTGAGCAAAGAAGAAAAAGCACGCAACTAACTAAATCAAGGAAAAAAACCACATTTCTGTCAGAGGGGGAGAAATAGGAGGAAAATTTGTATGGGAGGGAAAAACTCCCCCAGCAAATTTTTCATGGACATTAGTGCTTAGAAGTTACTCTATATAATGGAAAAAAATAAAAGATACTTAATAAAAGCAATCTTGGAATTCTCAAGAATTGTCACCCCTCTTCCTACACTCATCCCTTAGACTAACTTTGTTCTTTTGTACAAACTATGTTTAGAATCAAAGGGATAAGAAATCTGGGAAGAGAAGCAATACAGGAAGAAAGTGACAAAATAAGAGACGGGAGGAAAATGCGATGATTAAACACGAAGTTGTGGGAGGGTGAAAACCTGCACCTCAAAGTGGATCTGTGGGAAAGGAGGCACCAGCAAACCCCCATGAGCCCACTGCATGTGAGCATCTTGGTAACAAGTACCAGGAAAGGAAATGAGAGTGAGCAGACGGGGTAAAAGTTTTAAGGAAACTTAGGTGGAAATGCTGGCTGCCAGGTACCTGTGAATCTCTGAATTCAGACTCAGGTCTGTCTGTCCCAAGGCCATATCTACACAGAAACTTTCTGTCTCAGGCAGAATAAATAGATGGCGATGAAGCCTGGGTTCAGAACCAGAGACCTAGGAAATAGCTCAGAAGCCTCTTGAACATGGAAACACTGGTAATGAGAGAAGCTGCTCAGCAGAGCGAGGCCAGGATGCTGTCTTTACACCCCAGCTGCTAGGGTGTGGCTGCAAAGATCCCAGACCCCAGGCACCCATGGGAGGGGAGGTATAGTGCAAGTGCTCATGATGATGTGAGCTGAGTCAGGCTCCTGGAGAGATGTCCCCAGCTGTCCGGCATCCTAATTCTGTATACAGTAAGGAAGGACAAATAGGAGACCAGGAACACAAGCAGAGCATGCAGAAGGAGGTGAGAGACACGAGCCACAGCAGTGAGTTTTCGCTGTTACTAGAGCATGCGCAGCTAGGAGCATCACTGTGCAGTCAGTGGCAGGGTAACTCCATATAATTGTGGGTCCAGTGCACACTTAGGTGGAAGAACAAAAATAGAAAACGAGATTCTGGTCTTCATAGGTTTTGGTTTAAACTCGTCCTTTTCAAACTTACAGTGGACTTTGATCAAAACAGAGTAAGAAATTAGTGTGCCATTTCTCTCTAAGCACTTTGAAGATCTGCACTGAAGCTGGCAGAGAAGAGTCACTTCCTGACTGTCCCTGGAGGGTCCGGCTGTGGCCTGTGAGATGGTCAGGAGCTAGCTGGTTTTCCTCCTAGTCAATCCAGGAGGTTCTTTTGCATCTTGACAATCCTGGGTAGAAGAGAGCGCACTGTGAGGGACCAAGTATGTCAACTTATCTTCTCAAAGTCACTGCCTTGAAAAGACAAAAGCCCTGGGGGAAAATGCAAATTGGATCTTGGAGGGCCACTCCCCCAAGACCAAGTAATCTGTTCTTGATTTTCAATTCTTAAACAATGTGCTATCTGCTTACTGCGGTAAGAGGCACATCTCTAAGAGAGGTTCTGTCTTTTCCCAGGTGCAGCACAGCAATGTCACAATTTTCTGCAAGGCAATGTGAGAACCCAGGAAACAGCACCTGGAAGTGGAGGCCTTCCTGGGACCCTGACCATCCTGGGTAGAAGATTTGCAAATATCTTCAGTGGGGCTGTTTAATCCAAGCAGAAGGATTTTGCTTTTTCAAAAACATCAAGGGGTACAGAGTAGAGGAGAAGGATTTTTAAAAATAATAAGAATGATTTGCTTCATCCTGTGGTCACTAATTTTAAAATTCATATACCAACTCACTTGATCCTTCACTTTGATTAAAAATCCTAGCATAGTCTTCTGTTCCACAGTCTTAAAAAAAATCTCTACCATTTGCCTTATGGAGAAAAATTTAAATGGCCTTACAGGTCCAAAAATATTAAAAAAGTAGGACCCACTAGTATGAGAGCTCCTCCAAAATTTATTTCTAACACTTTCCTTACTTTTATTTCTTTTCTTTTCTTTTTTTGTGGTGCTGAAGATAAAACCCAGGACCCTACACATGCTAGGAAAAGTGTTCTACCAGTGAGCTACACCTCCAGCCCCAGTTTCCTTACTTTTAGGTAACAACTCAAACTTTAACATGTGTGTTTTATCCCGCTTTAGAACAATCTTGAAGTGCCCTAACTTAGAGAACTCTCTGGACTTGTACTGCCCCGGGGACATGTTCTGTACCAGTACACTGGGGACAGATGCCTAAGGATTCATGGGCTTTGGATGTTGATCCACTTTGGAGTAAAATAAAATTTTACACCAAAAAAACCCCACTTTTTTTAAAATTTAAGAGCATGCACTCTGGGGGCCTTTAAATCTTGGATTATGTCCTGGCTTTGTTATCTGACCTTGGGGGAGTTAATTTTTCTAAGCCTTAATTGCTTTGCCTTTAAATTGTGGTAACAGTATCTATCTTGTAGAGTTGTTGAAAGGATTAAATAAAATAATGCAAATAATACATTTAGCAGAGGGGCTGGGTCACAAGCCCCAAGAAGGAGGGAGAGAAGGGCCTAGACTAACTCCCCTGCCATTGCTTGGAAATGCTGTGTGAACAGGTGATAGCACTGGGAGCCCCTTGCCTTGACTCACTCACTGCCCTCCTAGAGCCAAAGCAAGGACTACAGCAGAAGATCCAGAAGGGATATTCTTTTTGACAAATGTTCCAGAATTCTGCTGGAGAATAAGAAGTGAAGTGGTTAGTGTTAGCCTGTGTAACACCTGCCCGTCCAGCAGATGTTTTCACTAAGCTGGTCCTGGGTACAAGCCAGCAGGACCCCGAGGGCCCAAGGCCACAATTCCTTCTCCTAAGCAATTTTTATTTAAGATGTAAAAAACCTGCTGCTTTGGTTTTAATTATAGCCTCCCCTGAGAGGAACTGGTCTAACAGGACAGTGTTCCCACTTTGTCAAAGTTGGAAACAGTGGAGCTAGAAGTTGGGATTGTTTTCTTTTTTGATACATGCAACATCTTGAGTAGCTCTCAAGGGCATTTTGCTGAATGCAAAAAAGGCCACATACAGCAATAATTCCAAGCATATAAAATGACTAAATTAGAGAGATGGAAAATGATTAATGGTTGCCAGAGGCCAGGAACAATGGGAGAAGGCAAGAGGCTATGACTACAAAGTGGTGGCCCAAGGAGCCCTTTTCTTTGGTGGAATGCTGTGACGGGTGACATCTGTTCAGACGCGTCAGTGCCTGGGCCCAGTATGGTCGTTAAGTATTTTGAAAATAACTCCTAGTCTCAGAAGATTTTGTTTTGTATTTCAGAAAATGAAAACAACAACAACAACAATAAACACACAACTCTGATGCAAGTTTTATCTTTTAGGAGTCTTGAAACTTGCATTTTTTTTTTTTCTAAATGTAGGGTCTGTGATAAGTATTTTGAATTTAACTGTTGGAAAGAAATCTGTGACTAGCTTCGTGACTTGTAACCAACTCTCCTTGCTGTCACCATATGGTGTTTCCTTTAATAAAAACATTTTGCAGAAATAATGATAAAAAATTACTTTAAGCTTTTGTAAAAGTTAGAGGTTTCTGGCAAATAAAAACACCCCTTATAATCATGCAGCTAACTTCGTGTCTGGTAAATAGGAAAAATTCTGCTCTCCTTGCCCCTGGTAGTGCTAAGAAGTCATGATGCACTCTGTCATTCATGCTTGGACATATTCTAATTCTCTTATTCATGGACCTCACTTTAGATTGTAATCATGTACATTTAGAGATTGTGTTCTATTCACAGACATTTGAGGATCTCACTTCCTGTTACAATCTGCAAGAGAACAACATATTCTGTCTCTTCAGAGCTCTGGCTCTCTGTATCACTTCTGATGAGCTCAGCTGCTTTCAACAATATCAGAAAGACTGACCTGGCTTAAACACATTGGAACATTCTGGAGGTAAAATCAGCTGTTACTGGGGCCCTGAGGGATCTGCATTCTTCCTTCTATCTATTCTACCATCCTTAGCAAGCACATGTGTTCCCTAGTGGTTGCAAGATGGCTGTGCAGGCAACCATCAGAACTGCACAGAAAAGACAGAAGAAAGGCTGCAGAAGAAAAGGTCAAAGGGTTATACCTGGCAAAAAGCCCCAAGGCAACCTTATCCAGAAACTTCTGTTTATTCCTATTAGCCAAAACTGGGTCTCGTGGCTCCCTCTAGGCCAAGGGGAAGAAAGTTACGGATGGGTGCTAGCTCAGCCACCCAGTACCATCTTCCATGTGCAGTATTCCAAAAGGGGAAGGAAGGAGGTCTTGCTTGACTTACATTAGGATCTTAATGGTGAAGGATTTCTGGCCTCCCTCACTGCCTTTGAGGGTCTCTTCAAGTGTTTTGAGTATATGTGTGGATTTGGGCTGCTCAGTTTTACTTTGGGGTAAAGTCCCTGTGTGGGCTCCTCTCATGGAACCTCAGTGGTGTTGCTGATGTCTGGTACCTATGTCATTTGACTTCATTTCCTCACTCAGATTCATAGGGCAAAGTGAAAGTGGAGTAAGTTTAAAAATCAACGTCTTCATCCAAAAGTCTGGTGCAGTGTGTAGAGGAGAGGAGGGCAGAGCATCCTAGACTAATGGGAATGGTCAGGACAGGAAAGGACTGAGGGAGATGGCATGCAATTTTTTCTATATTACAGCAGCTGAAGCAGTAAATTGGTTTGCTAGGATTTTAACCATCACTCTTAGATAACTCGCCCTTTTGGATTAAAAAAAGAAGTGTTCTAGCACCTATGATGGTTTTAAATTTATAAAAAGGAGTCTAATTCATGCTGGTCTATTTAAAGATCTGTAGCCATTTCTATGATAAATAACCAGGGTATACATAAGTAAAAAAAAAAAAATCCCTTGAGGTTAAACTGAAGATAGAAGTTTCTAGCTTTTGTTTTAAAACTAATATTATCAGCTGGGTTTTGCACTTTAATTCATGAAATAACCAGGTGGATGATTTAGTAAATGCAGACTGAATCTTCTAAATGCCACTAGCCCTGTTGAGTTGGTCTTTTCAGAGGCAACAAGTTATGAGAAGGCAGAAAAGGAAAGGAGGAGGGAGAACGAGGAGAGGGAGGACCATGTCAGTTACAGAGATGAGATGTCCCACCTGTGGTAACCAGGTGACCCCCATATCCCCACCTGCTGGAATCCCTGCCCCTCCCACACTGCACAAAGGTTGGTGAATGTGGTTGACAGAATACAACAGAAGTGATGGGCTACGGAAGACCTTGTGGCCTCTGCCTTGCCCTGTTTGGGCTCACTCACTTATAGAAGCCACTGCCATCCTGCCCAGTGGGGAGGACACGTGGTCAGAAGCTGAGCTCTCTTGGCACAGCCAAGTGGGAGAGCTGAGAAGTGGGGCCTCCAGGGCCAATGGAGCATTCGGATGCCTGCAGGCCCAGGTGATAATGTGACTTCAATCTCACCAGAGATCCAGAGCCAGGGTCAACCTGCCAGGATGCTCACCTTCCAACTCCTGACCACAGAGAGTGTAAGGGGCAAGTGTCTGCGGTATCAAGTCACTCTCAGGACAATTCATCATGCAATAAGGAATAACTGTGTGGGTCTGGAAAGTCCTCAAAGGCTCATGTGTCAAAGTCTTGGTCCCCAGGTGGTGGTGCAATTGGGAAGTGGTGGGAACATTAGGAGGCAGGGTCTAGCTGGAAGAAGTAGGGTCCTGAGATGGGCACCTGAAGGGTATACTCTGTCTCTAGCCCCTTTCTCTCTCCCTGCCTCTGTTTCCTGGCCACCATGAGGTGAGCAGCTTTGTTCCACCACACCCTTCTGCCATGATGTTCTGTCCTACCACAGGCCCAGAGCAATGAAGCCAGCCGGCCAGGGACTGTGCAACTGTGAACCAAAATAAGTCTCTCCTTCTTCAAGTTGTTTTTCTCAGGGATTTTGCCATATGAGGGAAAACTAACACAATAACTAATCTACCATCCCCACCCCCACTTTCTAAATTCAAGCCAGCTTTCCGATCTTCTTGGGAATAGTTTCTTATCAGAGCATCAATGACTGTCAGGACACCCAATCTCCCTTGTGATTTTTATTAAGTCAACTGAGACCACACAGAGCATGGTGCCACACAGGGTCAAGCCCATAGGTAGGCTGTGGGTGCAGGGAACTCGCCAAACAGTGTATTTGAAGGTTTATGATGTGACAGTCATTGATGACAATCATTAACAATAATAATGGAGCTTGACAATGGCCTTTCAGACTTCAGACTGTTCCACTGTTGTGTAGAGCTCCCACATCCAAGAATCTGAAATCTGATATGCTCCAAAGTCGGAAACAGTGCCACAAGTCCCATGGTCTGAAGTACACAAACTTTGTCTCATGCACAAAATTATTAAGACTATTGTGTATGTAAAAAAAGAATATTCTGTAAAGTTACCTTCAGGCAATGTGTATAAAGTGTATATGAAAATAAATGAGTTTCGTGTTTGGACTTGGATAGTATCCCCAAGATATCTCATTATGTATATGCAAATAGTCCCAAATCATAATCTTCAACAGCTCTGAGAGAAAAAGGACCCTATGAGGTCAAGTAACTAGAGAGCAAGAAACCATGGAGCCAATGGAGCCAGGTGTGGGCCCTGTCCTAATCCAAAGCCATTAGCCTTAATCATTGAACTTCTCATATTTTCTTTGGTCCAGCTCACTGATTAATCTGATAAGCTACCCATGCCAGGTGAAGGAGAACATGGGGGAAACACAAGGAAATGGCAGTTCTCCCACTAACTAGTTCTGTGCCTTAAGTAAGTTACTTAATCTTTTTGAGTCATTCATAAATAGATAATAATTGTATAATAATAGAGCAAAAAATTCCTTGAGGCTAACCTGAAAATTTATATTTCAAACTTTTCTTTTTAATACTAATAATAATGCTTTTTGCATTTTAATACAAACTGCAAAACAACCAGGTGCTATGTCTTAGAATAATGTGCACTGAATCTTCCAGAAGCCTGATTAGTTTATTGAGTTGGTCTTTTTATAGGCAACAAATGTGAGAAGGAGAATATCTATCATTAGATAGATACAGTATGCTGTATTATAGGTAGACACAGCTCCCTTCCACCCATCTGACTCTGTCTATCAATCAATCAATCAATCAATCAATCAATCATCTTCTTTCTTTTCCTCTTATTTATAGAGGAACACTCCAGGCTCTAATGACCTATTCTCTTATTGTGTCAGTTTCTCTATATAGAAGACAAATATAACAGCAATATCAAAGGATTATAACGAAGATTTTAAAAGATTCTTTCCATAGGGTAATTGCAATATTCTTGTCATAGTAAGTACTATGTTTTGGCTTCTGGTGCTGGAGCTGAACCAGGCCCTCATGCAAGCACCTTCTCTACCCCTCCTGGCCCTATTAAGTGCCCTGTCACCATCACTGCCATCTCCTATCTCACCCTTCAGGGAGAGGGATTCCGACCTGGTGGGCCAAGTCATGGGTCACAGCCTGAGCTGACGGGCTGCTGTGTGTGAAAATAGCACCCACGCAGACACGGCTCCCCTGAAGCTCTCCTTGCTGTATCTGACAGTGCCAAACAGACAAAAGGCCCAAGGCCTGCTTCCTTCTGGCCTCTACCTGAGTACTGAAGAAGGTGGGAGGAGGGCTGGCCAGAGCTTTCTCAGAATGGCTATTCCAGACCTTCTGGCTTGTGTCTTCCAGTGGGAGGACCCTGAGGCCTGGCCTGCGGGTACAAAAGGGCTGTAGTCCTCTAGGACAGGTCACCTGCTCTTGTCTGCCTTTTCAGAATTCTAGTGAGCACGATGTGGGACTGTATTTCCCACTGCTTGCTATGTATAAGTATGTCACTAGAAGTTTCTAGGAAGTGATGGCCATTGTTTACAGTAGGGTTTGGTAATCCCAGGTCCCTTAGCTATCGCACCAACTTAGTTCTTGAATCCCATCATTTTTCTGTGACAGCAATGGAGATTATAATAGCTGGTACATCTTGTGGACTTAAGCCACTCACATGTCAATTCACTTAATTTTTATAATAACCCTAATGATAGGGTCACTCCAAACCTTATTCAATACAGCTAGGAAACAAAGCTGAGAAGTTAGCTGATTTCACAGAGCACAGAGCAAGAACTAGGCTGGGACCAGAACCCAGGGCCCCCTGGTTTCACAGGTAGCATCTCTACTGCTGTACAGCAGGCAAACACTGTCTGGTTTGGTTTACTAATGCAAGTAACTCCAGGTGGGACGCACTGTCTTGACATGGTCTCGACAACAAGCCCCGCTCCAGTCTACTCATCTTTATACGTTCTTGGGTCAATGAAACACTTTTGGTATTTTGGAAAGAGTGGTGGCTAAAAATATCATCTATAATATATATAATATAAGGGAAAAATATCATCTTTTTAGAGTAAAAATTCCTTTTCTCAGGTTGTGGTACTGCACAGGTTAAGGAGAACGTGCCGTGTGATCCCCTGCTGAAATCTGAAATGATTCAGGACCTGCTCTATGCGTGACTCCCAGAACTCCAATTTCCTCTGTTGAAAACCAAATCCCATTTTCACTTGTGAGTATTTCATTCATCTTTGCTTTTTTGGTTTTTTAATTACATAGCAGAAAGTGCGACTGTAATTTCCTCCCCATGTCATGATGGCAGCATTCATCAAGAAGCTTTTAATTCTACACAGTGATCGCTTCTCTTCAAAAATCTGATTGCAATCTCCACAGAGGCAGAAGGGCAGAATTTTTTGACCTTAGGGTTAATTACCTGCAAATAAATTAAAATCACACAAAACCTCATCTTGGGAAAAGAGAGTCCAAGTCCATCCTTCAGTGACCTGTCTATTGCCGGTGGCAGCCTGGAAGGTGAGGTTGGGCTGGACACCCAACTTGTGAATTCTTTGTCCTTCCTGAAGGATAGGGTTTGGGAGAAGGATGGTCTTGTCTGTGGCTATGTTTTCCAGAGCCTTGCACGGTACTTGGCACATGGGAAGAACTTGGCAACTGACTACAGAATTGATTTGAATTGGTGAGAGAGTGAATAGGCTTTGCATGTACTTGATGTAAAAAAAAAAGTTAGATGTATGAAATGGTCCAATTTCTGGAGCAAGAGAGGAGGAAGCAATGAGGAGGCTCACTAGGGGCTGTCCAGAGACAAGTGAGAGGGCTGGGAGAATGTGGGACTGTGGCTGGGGACTTGGTATACAGGTAAATGCTCCCCTCCTGACTGTGCCACTTTCCCCTCCTCCTCTCCAAGGATGTCTGCTCTTCTCCCCAACTTCTAGAATTTTCTCTTGATGAGTCTAATAGTCATTGATCACTTGTATTGAATTATGAAGCATTTCTGAACAACATGTGTGGTCTGACACTGGAAGTTGGAGGAAGAAGCCTAATACTAAGCAGAGTTGAGTGCCACTATGTTAGGCAGGGCTGCAAGCACCTCTCAGGCCTTCACCCAGGCAACCCACACTACCTCTCTAGGAGGCTGACCATGAGGAGGTCCCATGCCCTCCATGGGGCTGGTGTGCGCTCTCTCTGCATCTGGCATGCACTCCTCATGACCCATGTGTCACTTGCTACTAGAGCTATAGGTGGATATAACTTTCATTTATAAGAATTGTTCATTCACTTTTGTGTTCCTGGCATCGAGCATGGTGACTGGCATGTGACAATGTAGGACAATGTTTGCTATACTGTTTTAGTGATTTTCAATTCAACGAGGAAGGATGTGCCTTCCTCGTGTAAGGTACATCACGTTCCTTTTGTGTAAGAACTAACACAAAATTGGGCCCAAAGGGCATCAGAGGGTAGAACTCAGGGTGGAGACAGAATTCGCGAGACACAGTGGAACCCTATCAGGAGGGCAGCTTGGGGTTCCTGTCTCAGCAATGGGTAAGACAGGACCCCACAGGAGGAAAGCAGGAACAGGAAGCTGAGTGTGAGCAGCCAGGTCTGGACTCCACATGGAGGTGCTCCCAGATGGACCATCTGAAGGTCTGATATGGCTGGGCATGTGCAGTCCAGAGTGGTACAATGGGATTAAATCACATTAGGACATCGACAAGTAAAGTGTCCCAGCCTTGGCAAACAAATGTCGAGGCACTCAGAGTGACCAAGGGGCCCCACTTTTAAGTTTGGATAGGAAAGGATGTTGGAGAAGACAGGTCAACCAGTGTCCCCAGCCTGAAAGCTCCAGGGGCTGAGAGTAGAATATCACTGCAAAGTGCCACTGAGCTCCAAGTACATGACAGACCTTGTTTCCGTCTCCCATAACATCATGAAACCCCTCATGGAGGAATGCTTGGGAGGTCAAAGGGTAAGACAGAGCAAAGTTGTTCATTAAAAACTCTCCTCCTGTGTGTGAAAAGGCTCATGCATGGGACCTGTGGCTCCCAATCCAGAGGCCACAGGCATCAGGAGGGTGTGGGGGCAGGAGCATTAAGGATCTGGGTCACACTTCCTATGGGGCAAGTAGAGCCCCATAGAGGAGTCCTGAGGAGTATGGAGAGAGGGAAGAGCTGGAAGAAGAGAAAGAAGGGGAGAAAAGGAGATAGGAAGAAAAAAGAAGGAAAAGAGGAGGGAAATTTCTCTTCCTCTAGATGGTAGTCCCTAGGGTCTAGTCAATAAAAATGGTCTCATTTTCCCATTTTATTCACGTCTCTTAAAAAAAAAAATCCAACCAACTCCCAGATGCTCTTAAATGCCTAAGGTTTGTCACCTTCTCAGACCCTTCCCCATGAGCTGAGTTCCTGAGGACCATCAGCCCATTGGGCAGCATGGTGGTCACTGGTACCCACAGGGGTTCCCACTGTTTCCTTTGACACACGAGTGTATATTCATTAAGGCTGAAGATTCCAGAGTCAAGTGGCGGGAGTTTGTATCCCAGCTGAGTCTCATAGTAGCTGTGTGATTTTGTCTGACTTACTTGACCTTGCTGTGCTTTTGTTTCCTCATATTTAAGCGAGCTCATAGGGCTGAGAGCATTAACAGAGTTAATCCATGTAAAGCTCTTAGAACAGTGCTCGATACATAACAAGCACACAGGAAAACTGGCACTGATCATTACAGATTCACAATGATTGGAGGGGGTGAGACTACTGCTAATAAGAGAAGCATTTAATAAGAGCAAATAAGTGAAGACTTAGCTCATGTCCTCTGAAGGACTGCCAACTCCTGTATAATCTGTCCTTTGTGATGAGTATTTTTATAACTTGGAATAGAAGCTCTTAGAAGGAGGCTTAATTTCTCTCAGGCCCTGTGCTCAGACATATTCACGGATGATAACAAATTACTGTCCTCTGATGTGGCTTTGGAAAACAAATCCCCAAACACTCTCCTAAGTCTAGTTGGACAAAGATTTCCATGTCATCTAGTGAATCCTTCTTTCTACACAGACCTAGGACTGAGGTTAAATGAAGGCATCTTTCTTCCCATCGAAACATTTCCCTCTCTCTTCTCCCTCCTTCCTTCTCAATGGCCTCAAAAAAAAAAAAAAAAAAAAAAAATCCTCCTCCAAACATGTAATGTCTTGGATTTCATCCTGCTTCCTTGGTAATTAACTCTTCTCTGTCTCTCTCTCCCCACACCCCAATCTCTCATAATAAAGCTCACATTTCCTTTTAAACTGTGTATTTATACACACATTTAAGGCTAATGTCCTTTGTCTCTCATCTTTGCTGAGTGGTTTCTTTTTCTTTTTGGTACCGGGGATTGAACTCAGGAATACTCAATCACTGAGCCATTTTTTATTTTATTTAGAGACAGGATCTCACTGAGTTGCTTAGTGCCTCACTTTTGCTGAGGCTGGCTTTGAACTTGTGATCCTCCTGCCTCAGCCTCCCGAGCCGCTGGGATTACAGGCGTGCACCCGGCGCTGAGTAATTTCTTAAAGTGGTATATTATACTTGTCTCTACCCTTAATCTTTAAGAAATGGGGCTCTATGACCACTGTTTCCTGGAACTGTTTAAAGGCCTTCAGTAACTCTGAGAGAGCTGTGTCTCCATTTCCATCTACCTAGAATCTTACCCAGGTGGTACAGCTAACCCCAACTTCCTCTTGGCACTGCTTCCTCTCCATCTCTCGTGACACTGAGCTCTCCTGGGAATCCCAGACACCTTGGACTGCTGCCTAGTGGGCCTGGGATCGGCTCTATCTTCTGACCTCATCACCTGCTCTGTTCCTATATACAGCCCTGCCTCACCTAGACATGGGTGCTCAAAGGTCTGGCATTGCCTCTTTTCTCTCCTGTTATGCCCTTTGCTGTGTCCAAGTACCTGGTTCCAATGACCTCCTCTAGAGGAGATCACCCACGCAGACCTCTCCTCCAAGCCTTCATTTCTAAACATCTACTGAGCCCCTCCAAAGACTGCGTGTCCACGAAGCTCAGACTCGATCTGGCCCAACCTGAGCTCTCTCCTCTTGTGCCTAGTCTTTTCCCTGGTTCCATAACTTTGCTCATAATACATCATCTTCCGAGCCACTTGAATACTCTCAAAGCCTTGGGATCATTTTGGACTCTATGTTTAAATCCATGTAGAATGGCCTGCAGAGTTGAATCTCTGGCCTCCATACTTAAATCTTGTCAACTCTGCCTTCTCAAATGCAGGACCTCCCCGTCCTCAGCAAACACATCTCCAGCTTTTGGCTTTCACCTTCTATTCAGATCCCTGCCATCAATCTTTCCCCCCATCTAGTCCATCTTCCTCTCATCTAATCACAGTGCCACTCCATTTTCCTTTGGGGGGGAACTGTTTTCTCCTCTTCTACAGATGAGGAAAGCGAGGTTGGGAGGGGTTAAATCTCGGATGCTTGTTATGGCTAAGATCTCGAATGTTCCCCCAAAGCCCACAGGCTGAAGGCTTGGTTCCCAGCCTGTGGTGCTACTGGGAGGTGATGGAGTGTTTAAGAGATGGGGCCTGGTGGAGGAAGTGAGGCCACTGTGGGCCTGCCCTTGAAGGGGTACTGGGACTCCAGCTCCTTCCTGTCTTGCTTGGCTTCCTGGCCACCATGAGGTGAGCAGGTTCCCTCCACCACATGCGTCCACCATGATGAACTGCTTCACCACAGCCCAAAAGGAATGGGGTCAAGCAACCAGTGACCATGGGCTGAAGCCTCTGAAACCATGGGCCAGGTATTTTTGTCACAGTGACAAAAAGCTGACATAGTCCTAGAGTTAGGTAAAGAGCCAAAAATTAAATTTGAGTATGTCTAGCTCCAAAGATACCATCATTGTCCTATGTTTGGCTGGTTGGCTGGTGAGTTGCATGGAAAGACAGGTGCATCAAGATGAGTAAATGAAAAAATAATAAACAGTCTGATAACTCCAAAAGACCCACCCTGCCAAGTAGGCTGGCATATGTTTAAAACTGGCAGGCTACCTTGACACAGTTCCTGTAGACTGGTGGTTCTTAATTGAGGGGAATTCTTTTGCTTCCCAGGGGACATTTAGTGGTCTGGAGATATTTTTGGCCGTCACAATTTGAAGAGAGAGGTGTTGCTCCAGGCGATGAAGACCAGAGATGCTGCTAATTATCCTACAGTGCACAGGAGAGTCCCACATAAAGAATAATCTGGTCCAACATGTTGATTGGGCTGCAATTGAGGAACCCCGATTTAGAGAGATTTAAAAGTCACCCTTGGGAAGCAGGTGGGTGCTTAGAGGGTAAGTGGAGAAACATGGTGAGTCACTTTTTATATTTGAAACTCTATGCCTCAAAAGCAGCAAACAAAACAACAACACAGCAGAGAAGCCTGTGCTTAAAAAGAAAAACAAAACAAAAAACAGGGTAGGTCTTGTGGATACCTGAAACATCCAACCCTCAAGCGGAAAGGAAGAGAGGCTGAGAAAAGCAAACTGCCAGTGCAGAGGAGTCCAACACATTACAAAATAGCCCAAGTAATCCCCAAGAGAAAAGAGAAGAGAGCACAGACTTCAAACTTCACCTTTGAAAAATACATATGGCCAGACCAACGTTGCCTTTTCTGAACAGGCTCCCAGCTTCTGAGATGGTGTCTGCTCCCTGCCACCCTTGCCCAAGTAATCCAGGATTCTCTCCAGTGGCCTCAAAGCACATTCTCTGGGAGGTCCCTGTCCCAGCCCCAGAGGTGGGCTGCTCAAAAGGCTCTGCCTGCAGAAGCCAGTTGGGTACCAGGCCTAATCAGAGCTGCCAGAGCCTGGTGGGCCTCGTTCATCAGCACACACCATTCATTCCACTACCTTGAGGGGAAGGAGAGTCAACATACTCTGAAAACTGACTCTAAACACCAGCTGCCCTGGGGCCTGGCTCCTTCCTGCAGCAGGAAGATCGATCCTGCCTGGTACTAAATGCCTGCTTTGCTTAAGCACCTTTTGCCATGAAATTGTGGAAAATGGAAACAGCAGCCATCTGCACTATCAGTGACCACTGTGATGCTAAAAGCCATTGGAACCTCCTGGCAGCTTTCTGGGTAGTGTGTTGGCCTAGCAGCCTGCAGGACAGCCTACTGTCAAAAGCACTCCAGCCACTGCTGGAGACAAGTGACATTTCCCTTCCTGTCACCTTCCAAAGTCAATGGAAGGACTGGTGAACCTGGGCAGGGTTTTGAGGGGGCACAGCCTCATCCCAGCAGGCTCAGCCATCCCTTCCCTGCAAAGCAGAGGGCCGGGCAATGGCAGAGAGTGGGGAACTTTACCAAAAAGCACAGCTCATAGTGGGCAAGCAAGCACCTGGCTACTTTCTGGGGAAACCCAACCACAAGCGGCTCCTGCTGGGCCTGCCATTTCTCGTCTTCACGCAAAGCCTCCAGTTCCTCCCTCCAGCTAGCTTCTCCTACAGTAGAGTGAACTGTGTACACCGAGCCTCTCTTTGTGATTTAAACCAATTTGCTGCCAGTTATAGCTATCCACTGCGCACAACGTGTTTCTCCTGTCACTTACTGTGGGCAGAGAATCATGTGAGTATATTCTCAGCTTTGCCAACAGCAAAAATCATTTTGAAGAAGGCATTCTTTCTAGATGAGTAGAATTATTCCCTCTGCCTCCTCTCCCCCTTCTCATCATGAATAAACAGTCATTTCAACTTCAGCAAACCTCACTTCCAACATGAGCAAAGCAAGAAACAAAACAATAAAACAAAACAAACAAAAACCCAATAAAGCTATAATGCTCCAAAATCCATAATTTCCCTCCAAATGTCACTGAGCGAAAGCACCCGCATCCCTTCTAAGCACATTTGTGAGCCAAACCAGGCCATTCCCAGCTGTTAGATTATTTTGAAATACACCCAAATTATTGGATGGAATTGCAAGCCAGGCATAATTCTTCCATTAAAGTTCCCATGAACTGTGACCTGAAACTCCTGCCACCATTTGAAATGAACAAAGAGTGTCACACTGTTGATGAAACATTAATGACCAATTTGCAAATGTTCCCCGAGCCTCTCAGTTCATCACAGGTTCATCAACGTGGCGTTCACCCACCTCTTGTTTTATTCTTTCAAGTATTTAGCGCCCATTAAGAGTCCATGGTCAGCTGAGCTCCGAGTCACCTTTTGCCCCCTAACAGCTTCATTCACCTGTGGACCTCCTCACCGCACAGGCAGACTGACCTCGGCCTTAAGACAGGCAGCTCATTTAGCAATCACTCTCTGTTGGCATCCTTCACGTTACAGTTCCTAGTGCTGAGGACACATGGCGATGGGTAGGATGTGCCAGCAGCTTGAGGAAGCTTCCTAGGCTGTGCTGATGCAGTGGAGAGAAATGTACCTGAAGACACAATCCTGTGGTAACTCAATCTGTGAACGCCTCGGACTCCCTAAATCTGCACTTAATTAACTGATGGGGGCATTTACTAAACACATAATGAGTGCCCACTATGTTCCAAGTATTGCCTCTGCAGGAGACAGACACAGAGAAGAGCAAGGCCACATAGTGCTGAGTGGGGCTGAGGACTCACAGCCAAGTTCTCACCATGCGGATAGAAGTGGATGCACTTTGTTCCGAGTTACATGAGGTCTTTCCATAACAGGAAGTCCCTGGCCTGGCCTTTCCTAAGCTCTAGCCACGCAGCATCCCACCACGACCTCTAAAAAGTAAAAGCAAATACAAATGACACTGCTGTCATGGAGAAAGTAGCAGATGCCATGGAACAGGCGTGCACACCATGTTCCAGGAGTCAAGGAGGGAGAGAAGCAGCGCTGGCAGAGCAATGGGGTCCAGCCTCGTGGAGGCCAAATGATGATGGCTTCTCTCCAGTAAAAGTGAAGATGATAACCCTTCCTGCCCTCACTGCCAAAGAAGCTCCAGCAGCCATGACTGCTACTGACCAGTTTCCTGGGCGCTGAGCAATGCACTCCAGCATTTCCTGCCCTAACAGCCCAAAGGAAGGGGGGCATTATTACTCTTTCACAGATGGTAAAAGTGAGGCTCCATGAGGCCAAGTATCTTACCCAAGGTCACACCACTTGCACTTGATAGAGACTGTTACAGTTTGAATCTGGAATGTCGCCCCAAAGTCTGTGTACTGAAAGCATGGTTCCCAGTGCATCAAGGTTCAGAGGGGGGGTTTTTAGGCAATGACTGGATCATAAGGGCTCTGATCTCACTGGTGGATCAATCTATAAAACCAATAACTGGATGGACAACGAGGAAGTGGGACCTAGTTGGAGGAAGGAGGTCCCAGGCAGAGGGCTCTGGAAGGGTTTCTCCTATCTTCCTTTCTCTCTCTGCTTTCTGACTAGCATGAGCTGAGCGCTTTTCTCTGCCATGCTCTTCTGCCATGATGCTTCTGCCAACCACAGAGTGAATCCCATGAAACTGTAAGCCAAAATAAAATATTTCCTGGTTTAAGTTGTTTTTCTCTGGTACTTGGTCATAGTGACACAAAACTGACTAACAGAGAGGTATAGGTGGAATCTGAATTGGGCCTGCTGTAGCTGAGACCACAGGGTCATCCCCATGGGAAGGACTCACTGTCTCTGAAAGCTGACGCAAGAGCCACTGCCCAGGAACTTCAGTCACACACAAGATTGTGCATTCTGGGGCTAGAGAGGGCAGAGGGGACCCCAGCTCTGTAGACCATGCTGGTTCTTGAACTACTCATGCTCTCCACCTATGTAGCCCCTAATCTCTGCTAAGACCAGGGCTGCTCTGCAGTGGGAGTCTCTGACTCACAGAGGCCTTGTTGGGATATGGTTCTTCCTTTCTTTCTTCTGTTTTTTTTTTTTTTTTTTCTTAATTTTTTTTGGTACTGGGGATTGAACTCAGGGGTACTCGACCACTGAGCCACATCCCCAGCCCTATTTTGTTTTTTATGTAGAGACAGGGTCTCACTGAGTTGCTTAGTGCCTCGCTGTTGCTGAGGCTGGCTTTGAACTCGAGATTCTCCTGTCTCAACCTCTCTAAGTGCTGGGATTATAGGTGTGTGCCCCGGCGCCCGGCTTCTTTTCTCTGTTTTTTACATCCTATTTAAATAACTGCAGAAGCATTAATGGAAAAACAACCACTGTGTTCATGTATTCAACACCTTGACATAAGTGCTGTCATTTTTCTCCATTTCTTTAGGGACCTTCCTCATATGAACCTATATTTTTATATTGCTGACTGTCATGTATGTACAATTTTCAGTTTTATTTCACTTAACATTATACTCTAAATATTTCCCAAGCTGCTGCAGTATTCATAGTGATTATCTTGCTGGGTGTTCCAGCCATCAGATATGCACCATCTGGCACTGGGGCCTGCTAGTGCTTGAAATTCCTCCCCATGGTCCACGTGTGGGGAGCACAGTCCTGACTGTGCACATGTACATCGTACACTCTGAGGACGGGTTTCTGGGATGTGCTTAATACCAAGTGAAGCTTAAAAACAGATTTTAAAAGGGAAAAGAGAGCTCAGTTTCTATTTTTGTGAGATGGAGCAGGTGCCATGGTGGTGGCAAGGTGCAGCACACCTTAAGTTGGGCCTCAAAATGCCGGTGTGGCCTACAGTGATAGTCACTTACCTACTCTAATTCACCCACCTTCCTTCCAATTAATGTTCCTAAAATAATGAGGATGATGATGACAATAAAAATACCATATAACACTTTTCTAGCATTTTTCCACATGCCAGGCATAGTTCCAATGGCTCTAAATGTATCAACTTGTTCAATCTTTACAAGTACGTACTGTCACTATTCCTGTCCTACAGATGTGGAAACTGAGGCACAGAAACACCAGATAGCTTCTCCCAAAGGTAGTGGCCAGGATGTGAACCCAGGGAGTCAGGTTACAGAGGCCATGCTCAGAAACATTTAGTAGGAACCATTTTGTTTTAGTCAGCTTTGCATCACTGTGACCAAAAAACCTAAAAACCCTCCTGGAGGAGGGAGGAAAATTTTGTTTTGGCTCATAGCTTCAGAGTTCTCATTTATGGCGGCTGACTCCATTGCTCTGGACCCAAGATGAGGCAGAATATCATAGCAGATAGATGGGGGGAGAGGGACAGACTGACAGATACAGACTGAACGCACGAGCTCTGCTCACCAGGGACAAAGCATAAACCCCCAAGTCACACCCTCAGTGACCTGCTTCCTCTATCCACACTATACAGTTACCACTTAGTTAATCCATAGTAGTGGATTAATCCACTGATAAGGTTATATCCCTCATAATCCAATTGTTTCACCTCTGAGCATTCTTGCATTGTCTAACACATGAGCTTTTGGGGGACACCTCATATCTAAATCATAACACATCTCAAAAGTTATCCTTGAGGGCTGGGACTGTAGCTCAGTGGTACAGTGCTTGCCAAGCATGTGTGAGGCACTGGGTTCGAGCCTCAGGAGCACATATAAATAATACATGAATAAAATAAAATAAATCCATTAACAACTAAAAAAATATTTTAAAAAAAGTTATCCTTGAAACTCAGACCTTTGTCTGTTCAAAACTTTCTCACTTCCTATGGATTATTAGCTTCCATTCCAACTCATTAGTCTGGCACTTAGGGCCCCAAACAACCTGACTCCTAGGCCCTTTTCTGGTTTCTTCCTACAAATCTCTTCAACCTGCCTCATTCTGCCTAGGTCCAAAGAGTAACGGTTCTCATCTTGTAATCCTGAGTCTCTTTGATTGGCCTGGAATGTCCTCTATTTCTGCATATCCAAATCTTACCTACTTTTTTGCTGTAGGAGCTTCTTCTCTTTCCATCCTTCAAATCTTCCTTCTCTGAACCTTGGAAACACCATCCTATGACATCTGCCTCTACCCTTGGCATTGAAATTTCAGAAAAGAGGTTTGTGCTGCTCAGCCCACAGCTAAGCATAATTCTTCTTTTCATTAGTGTCTCCTATCCTTAGTCCCTGCATCTGATACAGATGAAAAGACAAAAGGAGAAAAGATTCAACATGGTGATGGAATAATTGAATATTTTTATGCACAAGCATAACAGAAAACCAACCAGAATCCTATCTTGATTCATATTTTGTATCATAAGCAAAAAATTAACTTAAACTGAACTTAAGTGTAAAACTTAGAACTATAAAATGTCAAGAAGAAAATCCTTTTTATCTGGGGCTGGGGAAAGATTTCAGAACATTTGACACAAGAAAGGAAAATAAAAGATAAATTGAACTTCACTGAAATTAAAAACTTCTCTTTGAAAAATACTGTTAAGCTAAAAAAAAGATAATCCACAGAATGGGTAAAAACATTTTCAAATCATATATTTCATGATTAAGTTGTATCTAAAATACATAAAGAACTGTCAAAATTCAATACAAAGAAAACCAACAATTCAGTTTTAAAACGTGCCAGAGATGAGAACAATCTGCCAAAAGATAAACAGATGACAGAAAAATGTGTATGAAAAGACAGTCAAATTAGCAAAATGCAAATTAAAATTATAATAATTTATCACTCTACCTAAACGCTAGCCAAAATAAACAACAAAAAAATGCTGAAAAAAAACCCACAAATAAACAAAGGCTGGTGAGGATGCTGAACTGAAATTCTCATACATTGCTGGTGGGAACATAAAATGGTACAAAAATACATCCTTACTGAATGCCCTCAGCAACCTCCACATCTGAGTATTTACCCCATTCCTGGGTATTCACTCAAGTGTGATGAAAACTTATGTCTATACGAACACCAGTGCGCTAATGTTTATAGTAGCTTTACTCATGTTTTGTCCCAAACTTCTAGCAATCTAGGTGACCCTCAGCTGGAGAATGGATAAACAAACTGATTTGCAAAATGAAATGCTATGCAGATATAAAAAGGAACAAACCACTGATGCAACACAGTAACACAGATGATTCTCCAAGGCCTCATGCTAAATGAAAGGGACCAGATTAAAAAGGGTTTGTACCACAGGATTCTATTGATGTGGCATTTTGGCAAAGGCAAAAGTATAAGGTCAGAAAACAGATCAGTGGTGGCTACTGGCTGACAGTGGGGACAGGGTTGATTCAAGGGAATTTTAGGGGAAAGCGGGGAGTGTCTTATATCATGGTTGGTTATATCATGACATATTGACGACTCATAGAACTGTCCATAGGAGGATGATTTCTATTATACTAACTACACTTTTATTCAAAAAATGGGACAAATAATGACATTAGGGAGAAATTCAAGTTCATTAGAAACTTGAGAAACAAAAACACTTTCAGCTTGGCCTTGGTCTAATCTGTCCTTTGAGAATGATGCTTTCTTTCAGTCAGAAAAACCCTAATTTGCAGGCATTCACAGAACTCCCAGAACCAGTCCCTTCTCTGTGTTGTCTATTCCACACACTGAATTTCTTCGCCTGTCTCAAATCGTCTTCCCTCTCCAGCCCCTTAACCTGCTGTAGATACACCCTTTCCTAGGGCTGCAGCCTGGGAGGCCTCCCCTGACAGGCAGGTCCGTGCATCACTGCTGCCTGAGAGGCCACTGCACTGGAGGTTCTGCCTGTAGGTACATGCATCTGCCCACAAGCACTCGTCATCCGAACTCTCTCATGTTGATCAGATCTGTGCTGAATTATATGAAGAGCGCTAAGCCTTCAGAAGACAGTTTTGAACACCTAATGCTATGGTTTCAGTGTCGTCTGAACGTCCCCAAAAGAACCCTGTGTTGCTGCTATGGTTTGCAGGGTGCAGCAACTGAAAGGTGGTGGAGCCTTTCTGAGGCGGGGCCTAGTGAGAGAAGTTAGGTTACTGGGGGTTGTGCTCTTGGAAGCACAATCTTTATGAATCCTTGAGTTTTCACACAGGGTGTTATCAAAGGAGCCAGCTTGGCTCTATTCTTGGATTGAAATGTAATTGCCTTGCTGCTGCCATTGCTATCTATACTGTGAGGTAATGCAGCCCAGGGGTGGCCCTCATCATACAGCCTGCAGATTCTATTTGGACTTTTGGTCTCAAAACTTATAAGTTAAACTAGATATTTTTGTCTTCACAAGTATTCTGTGTCAAGTATTTTGTTATAGTGACAAAAAGCTAATACACCAAGTACAGTCCAGGCTTTAAATCCTATATGAAGTACTCCTCCTAGAAAAATCTAAGAGATGAGTAAACACTATAAATTCCCATTTTGTCAGTGAGGAAGTCGGGGGTTGAATGAAGTTGCCCAGGGTCTCAAAGTTATCAAGTCCAGTACTCTGCATTGGGCTTTACTCAGTTTCTCTCTGCATGGTTGCTAGAGCACAGCCTGCCACACCTAGTTGAATATATGAATTTCAAAAAGGGACAGGCATATTTTGTATTACTATGAAGAACTGAATCTCTGTAGGATCAATCTATGGATTTATGGGGAGATCGACTTCAACTCAATATAAAAGCACTCTTCTAATGACTGAGAGTTGTTGTTTTTTTTTTAAATATGTTTTTTAGTTGTAGATGGACACAATATCTTTATTTTATTTATTTTTATGTGGTGCTGAGGATCGAACCCAGTGTCTCATGCATGCAAGGCAAGTGCTCTACCACTGAACCACAGCCCCAACCCCCTGAGAGTTGTTTTAACACACAGTGGGCTGCTGTGCTTGAGGTTGAGTAGAAGTCAGTCAAGTACATGTGGGCAACTCCAGGGATTCTAAGATCCTTCCATCAAGAACAGTCTGAGTTCTGGCTGGTCCCTGGGAGAGCCCCATGCTCTAGGATGCAGGATGGGCTATGCTCTTGCTAGACAGGGTCACTGGGAGATTACCTATCTTCCATTCTCCACTGATCTATGGCATCTGTCTGTTTCCAAAAGGATACCTCTACTTGGCTTGTGGACCAGCCTAGAGACCCAGAGTATGCCTTTCTGACACCCAGAGGACTTACATAATCCTGAGACTCAAGCCACATTGGCACTATCATATTCTTGGCTTTTCCCATGACCATAAAGAAAAGTGACAGCTACAGCAATGGTGTTCCTCTATCATTTCCTGCACATAGACGTTTTGTTGGTCCTGTCTCTGATAGCTTCTCTTCATCAAAGGACCTAGAAAAATCAGTCTGCACCTCTTGAATCTGACAAGGAGAACATCAGTAACTTCTACCTCTGGTCTCTGATGACTGATATCCCTGCGCCAAACCCTGCTTAGGAAAAAGGTCTAAGTTGTAGAAGTTGATTAATTGGACAGATTCCAAACCCTGCGAGAGAGAATTGAAACCACACAGTGCAGGGGAAAAGTGTGTTCACATTTAAAGGACTTGCCTGGAGCAGCCTCCTGTGTAACCCCTCACGGTGGCCCTTCAATTCCCAGGGCCCACTTTCTCCAACAGATCCCTGAGCAGTGGGCAGCCCAGTGTGGCCACTGCTCTGCAGGGTGTTGTGTTGTCCCCGGGGGAATGTATGTGCCTGTCACCAGTAGGCCCCTCACAACAAATGCTGCCCATGGTGACTGTTTCTAAAATTTATTTCAAGCTGTATTTTGGCCCAAAGCCCTGAAGCCTCTTTCCAGGAAGAAAGCTTCCCAATTTCATTTTGTTTTCTTACTGCTTGTTCAAAGAAACAATCATCCAAGATAAAAATATCATCCTCAGGCAAAGAGAATTTAATTCAAACATTCTTAAGAACAGATTCAACAACCTTTCCCTCAAAAACAAAACAAATAAACAAACCTGCTCCATTCTTGGTTTTCCCTAGTTACATTAAAAAAACAAAAAAGAAAGACAGAAAGAAAAAGGATAGAAGCAGGGAGTATATTCAGGAAAGAGAATTTGCACCTGTTTGCAAATGCTACTGAATTTGGAATAAGCAATTCTCAGGCACTGCCCCAGTGAGAGGTGCTGCCCCAGTTCCACGTGGCTGATGAAGATGCGGAGGACTGGAGGAGCTAGCTATGCGACAAGGTTATATAGCTGGTCCTGCACAAAGTGCAGGTCCAAGCAGGCCCCCAGCCCCACAGGACCCAAGTTTTTATCCATGATGCTACACTGGATAAGTAGCTATAGTCTGAACATGCCAGAAAGTTGACTTGCTGTGCATGAAAGAGTTTTAGATATCAGATTAGTTTTCCCTTGCTTCTCATCTTTTTTGTTGTTGATTTCTGCAGTTCGGGATAGAACCTGGGGCCTCCTGCAAGCTGAGCACGTGCTAAAGCTCAAGAGCAAATACATGGGCCAATTGTGCTCAGTGGCTCCTAACACATTCTTGTGACTGGCCCATCCACGTCCATCTGTTTTCATTCACCCCGTCTTCATGAGACACTAGACACCCACAGAATCACTTGACACCAGAACTAGGACTTTCACAAGGACCTCCGTTCTTCTGTGGAATCTTCCCCAAACTATCCTCTGGGTTTCCCTCTCTCGGGTAAGCATTATTCTGAATTTTTATTTATTGTTCCCCTTGAGTTTCTTTTTTCTATAGCTTTATCAGAAGTGTGATATTTTTATAAGTTGCTCCATGTAACCTTTTACATGTATTTACCTTATGATCCAGGACCAGAATTCCAAGTCTGGCTAAGACCACTGAGAGAAGGAAGGAGGTAGAAGGCGAGGGAAGACGCAGTCTCCTTATGAGGGAACATACAAGGTGCTCATCAGCTTTCACTCTGGTTGAAACCCCTCTAAGAGCATCCTCATGACACTTAGAGTAACATCCATCTCTGACATGAACTTTTTCCCCCTTGTTTTTGCAGTGTTGGGGATCAAACCCAAGCCCAAGCACATGCTAGTCAAGTGCTCCACCACTGAACTACTCCCTAGCCCGTGGCTCTGGTTTCTAAGGCTGGATCTGGTTGAACCTAGACTACCTTCTGATCTTCTCTCCCATCATGCCTCCTCCTCACTGTGCTCAGCCATGGTGGTCCTCTTTCTGTCCCTTGAGCACTCCAAGTGTGCTCTGCTGTGGAGTCTGAGCCTGGCTGTCTTACTGTCCCTGCCCTTAAGTTTCAGCTTAAATGTCACCTCCCTTAGCAGGGTGCACTGGTGCATGTCTGTAATCCCAGTGACTCAGGAGGCTATGGCAGGAGAATCCTAAGTTTGAGGCCAGCCTCAATAACTTAGTGAGGCTCTAAGCAACTTAGTGAGACCCTGTCTCAAAATTTAAAAAAATAAAAGTGCTGGGGATGTGACTCAGTGCAAAGTGCCTCTGGGTTCAATCTCTAGCATTTAAAAAAAAAAAGTCACCTCCGCTGACGAGACTTTCATGACCATCCAATCTGAAATAGCCCATCTGTTACATTGACCTGCTTTATTTGGTTATGGCATCCCCAGCATTTTCGTTTATTATCTGTCTTCCTTCAATAAGAAGAAAATCTCGTCAAGGTCAGATGGTGTTTCAATTGCAGAATTCTCCAAAGAATGTTCTGCAGACTTCTGAGCAGCCCCAAGACCCCTTCAGGCATTGCTAAGGGCCAAAACATTTTAATAATAGTAATAATTAATATGTTTACTTCACTGTGTTGACATTTACACTGTTGGTCCAAAAATAGGTGGATAAACTCATGGTGCCTTAGCCCAGATCAAGGTCATGGGAATATCTACTAGTAGTCATTGATTTTTTTTTTTTTTTTTTTTTTTTTACCCTGTCACACATGCAAGGGAAAAAGAAACATAATAATTTAAGCTTCACCCAATTAATCTGGGGAAAAGAATATTTTTATTTTATTTTATTTTTTTAATTTTTTTTTTTAATTTTTATTCTTGTTTTATTTAGGCTTACATGTTGACAGTGTAAATTGACTCATTGTACATAGATAGAGGATAACATATCAATTCTCTAGTTGTAAGTTGTATAGAATCACATCATATATGCAGTCATACATAAAGTTAGGGTTATTATGACCATCATATTCCAAAAAAGTCCTCTAAAAAGCAGTAAAATTACATTTATTAAATCTCAACAATTGAGTATCTGCATTTTTTATATTCTGTGTGACTAAGTGGGAAATACACAGAGCATTTCCGCACACTGAAATATGAGTTGTCTCAAGGAAAAGCATACTGGTGATTGTTCAAGTCATGGGCTGAGCCTGTAACTTTTTCCATGGAGTACCATCTTTATGTTAAACAAGTACTGGTAGTCTTAAGATGGCAGAGATTTTGTAACAATTAATGCAGGAAACCTGCCACTTCAAGAACTGATCTCATTTTTGGCCAATGATAAAATTCAATCTTTCAAGCAAAAATCTAAATTTTGGATAACATGTATCTGACAGTGCTTTCCAAAGCTTAAGGCATTACTGATGAGATATTAAGGGTGGTGAGAAGATTAATTAATGTAATGTTTTGATCTTGGATAATAAAATGTGTCAACATTTGGAAAGGATCCATAACTCAGTGACCCAGTATTTCCAACTGATTGATTTGTGATGTCACAAAGTCATGCACAAATAAGAGATCCATACAAATTGCAAGACAGACTAATGGATTTTAATGTGACAAGTCAACAAATGCTCATTGATATTGTTTCAGATTTCCCAGTACAACAAATTTTTTAAAAATTACTACTTGTCCAGTTTTGGTGTGCTATCAAAGAAAAATATATACAATTTTCTCCAAAATTGTGTCTACTCAGACACTTCTTCCTTTTTAAAATAATATATATGTGCCAAGGTTACACTTTCTTTAGAAACTTCAATCAAAGCAACTTAGAGCCAGGTGCAGGTGAGATATGCCTGTAATCCCAGCACTCTGGGAGGCTGAGACAGGAGAATCATGAGTTCAAAGCTAGCCTCAGCAATGGTGAGGCTCTAAGCAACTCAGTGAGACCCTCTCAAAATAGGGCTAGGGATGTGGCTCAGTGGTTGAGTATCCCTGAGTTCAATCCCCCGTACCAAAAAATAAAGGCAACTTAGAGCACTGGAATCCAGAAACAGCTGTGAGGCCAGCTTCCTTCTAGGAAGGCAGAAATTAAAGAGATTTGCAAAACAGTGAATCAATGCCACTCTCCAGGAAAATTTATGATGTTCTTTAAAGTAACATAGTTATTTATGCCAACAAGCAATGATTCTATGTTTAAATGAGTTAATAAAATTAAAATGTTACACTTTTATTTTTTTCATATGATCACTATCAGTAGATACAAACCCACATAATCTCAGCACTCTGGGGTCTTCATAGGGAGATCTTGACACTGTGCACTTAGTAGTCTTGACACTATTAAGAACCGAGGTATCTGCGAGGTACTTGATAAATGTTGAATGAACATATTAAAGATACAATCTCTTTAATATTTTCCCCTCTTTTAACTTCTTTCAAAACACCTGGAAAGCCTATGTATGTATTTATTTGTTTATATATTTCCTTTTCTTTCTTCTTCTTCTTCTTTGTTTGTTTTTTTTTTTTTTTGGTACTAAGAATTCTGCCCAGGGGTACTTTACCACTGAACTATATCCCAAGTCCTTTTTATTTTGGGACAGGGTCTCATTAAGTTGCTGAGGATTTTGCCAAGTTGCTGGCTGGCCTTAAATTTATGATTTTCCTGCCTTAGCCTCAAGAGTCCTGCTAAGTCTGTTTATTATGTATTTTCTTGTCAGCCATAAAGCTTTAAAAATGGCTCATTAAGTATTAGAGACATGCTAGTGAGAAGACGCAATGGAAGGAATATATAAGCCCTGGGACTCAGAACTCTTGCAGAATTAACATGAATGTCTGCAACTAATTTTTAATCTTCACCTTTTTCTTAAGTGCCTGCATTCTTCTTCTTCTTTTTTTTGTGGTACTGAGGATTGAACCCAGAGCACTTAATCATTGAGCCATATCCCCCAGCCCTTAAAATTTTATTTTATTATTTATTTATTTTTTTTTAAGTTTTGAGACAGGGTCTCACTAAATTGCTTACGGCCTTGCTAAATTGCTGAGGCTGGCTTTGAACTTGTGATCCTCCTGCCTCAGCCTCCCAAACTGCTGGGATTATAGGCATGTGCCACCACGCCCCACAAAATAAAATTTTTAAAGCTAGTTTTAATTGTGTTTTATATAACTGCTTTCATTTACTGGTATTGTAATACTGTTTTATATTTTTTGCAGTGTGCATTGCAAATGTAAGGTGATCTAGGAATACTCCATGCTAAATGGCACCTTAACTACAATTTAACCATCACTTTTAGTAGGAAAGCAGAGTGATTCTCAAGCTTCTTACTAGAAGACAAGAGACATTGTAGTTATGACAATTTCTGTAGTATAACAGAGAGTCCACAACAAGTTTATGTCACATTAAAAGGAAGCCACATTTGGAAGTTGTCTTGTGTAAAATCAAACCTAGTATGTTTTACAAGATTATTTTTCAGTGGGCTGTAATATATAAATCCAACTACAAGTGGTTTTTTTTTTTTTTTTTGATATGCTAAATGCTGCTGCAGAATCTGAACTTGGAATTACCTCTTCTTAGAAAGACATACACTTTCTTTGTTAGTATCCCATAATGACTGACTAATGACTCATCTTTGTGTCAAGGACAAGAAGGTGTTGGCACACAAAGGCACTGAGTGTACTCTCATACTGCCTTTTCTGGGTTTTCACAGAAAGAATCTTCTGTTACCCAAATCCCATGTTGGAATTTAAGTGCTGTCTTTCAGCCTTCTAGGGACAGCCTTTTTCTCCAGACAAGTATGAAGGAATCAGCAAATAAAGGGGTGAGGCAGGAGACACACCTCAGATCCTGACTACAAGTAAATTTTGACTTCTTCTGCATAAGTTGCAGTGAGGAACATTCCCCTAATCTGGCACTGGAAAATGCATAAGGCATATATTGGTTCAGAAGAATCAACGGCTCAGTATTATTAACAGGAAGATTCTAGATAAAATATCTGTATTTCTGTAATATACCCACCCTGAATTTAATATCAGAATATAATAAAAACTTTATTTTCAATTTCAAAATAGGAAGCCACATAGCTTTGGGCTAGGAGTCAAATTTCATAGGCTTCACAGCCTGAGTAGGAAAGATTTACCCATTAGCTACTAAGTCCATGAATTGGGAGCGGGATGGGGGGCATGGGTGGTGATGGGGAGACTACATATTTTCTGGTTTAATTAGACATGAGATTTCTTTTCTTAAAAAACCTACAGCCTGCATTCTGAATTACCATTTTTGAATTTGATATTCCAAACATCTCTTGTGTTTACCTATAGTTATATCACTTCACCTGCAGTGCCACCCAGAGTGGCATCATCTGAGAGGTGGGAACTCAGGAGTTCTC